>CAHIKZ030001300.1:480000-497500 GCA_903632075.3 Acanthosepion pharaonis | reverse complement strand
TCTATCTATCTATCTATCTAAGTTTATTAAAATCTTTCCTATACATCTATCTATTTAAGTTTATTAAAATCTTTCCCATAAATATATCTAAGTTTATTAAAATATTTCGTATCTCTCTATCTCTCTCTCTCTCTCTCTCTCTCTCTCTCTCTCTCTCTCTATCTATCTATCTATCCCTAATGATTTACAAATATTGCACCATATTTTGAACGCACGATCATATTCTCTTACAGGAGTGCGAAGTGCCGACATGTTGCCGGTTGTGTTTTGAGTTGAATAATCGCGCAGTTTTACATTAAATTGACCATTTGTTAAATATATGTACGGCAGAAGATAAAAAAAGTGTCCTCAATTTCACAGGGAAAAACGACTGGTCTTCAAATGGGTCTGCTACGAGTGTATACATAAAATTATTTCACACTACTTGTACATTTTGATTATTATAAAGGACATTCAAGGAAGATTTTCTATAAATAATGTGATGGCTTAAAATAACGTAGTTAATATTAGTATGTGCAAAAATCCCCAGCGTCTTTGAGGAGTGGTAATTTTTTCTAATCTTCCTTTATATTCTCATTTATTGTCATTTAATTTTTATCTGAAATTCTGTGACTATTAGAAATCTATTTTTAAATCATTTCACCCCAGGCAAGGAAATAAGGCTATTAAGACGCAAGCTGTTACTGAGTGTGCGAGAATATGAGAAGAAAAGGTGAGAGAACAATAAAAGAACAAGAATTACAATGACAGAATTTTTGAAGCTGAATGTTGTCTGGAAAGCAAGAAGCCGGAAGAGAGTTCCACAAGTAAGAAGTGCGATAGAAGAAATTATTAGCACGGAACTTACTATTACATCTAACCATTTCAACTGAAAATAATGAGACCTTGCTGCAAAATCTAGTACTGCGCTTAAATTCATAAAGTCTAGGGAGCATAGAAGAAAGTTTATCAGAACAATTACCATAATTTATTTAGAGGAAAGGCTAGGGGGAAGCTATGTTATAGCAGTGGGAAACTGACTGAAGCCGAGATGCCAGGTCAAGACCAATAACATTGCAGATTCTTCTTTGTATTTTATCAACGATCTCTTAATATATAGCTAGAGCATCAAACCAAACGTGGCAGCGATTGTCAAAACAAAATCTAGCGATAGAATTATAAAATAAATAAATAGACTATAAATTCATCGTTTTCTTCTAACATAGAGTCAGTCTCAACCCTTACTCCACATTGATATAATAATGGTAATATTAGCTGATTCCTTATAAGAAAGCTTTTAGCGTTCATTGACCGAGCAGACAGTGCTCACTCGAGTTTCGCTTTTATTCACTATCTGGCCATTCGGTAAGGATCAAAGTGTATTATCTGTTCTCCTCAATCTATTAGTAATATTGATAATAGCCGTTTCCTTATAAGAAAATATATTGAGCAGCAGTGATACTCGAGTTAAGCATTTCCTCACTACCTGATCATCGTTCTGGGATCAAAGTATAGTATCTGTTTTCATCTCTAATGGTAATAATAATAATATACGTTTTCTTATATGGTCACATTGGGCATTTATTAACCAAGCAGACAGTGGTAATCGAAGTAGGCTTTTCTTCACTATCTGACCATCGAGCTGTGATTAAGGTGTAGTATCTGTTCTCCTCATCTCTAATGATAATGTGCCTTTCGTCCTTTATCAAGTGTATATCCATCCGTTTAACGTATACTGAATTCTGAACTGAACCCTTTATTTAATCTACAGAGATAGACAGTTTTAGTTCCACTATTCATATCCAGCCACATCACGTCTAGTTCTTATTTTTATTACTGCTTACCCTGTTTAAACTAAGTCCAAGTACATACTGCCTAGTCCGGGGATTGAACCCACATATTCACGACTTAACGGTCGACTAGGCTATTTTCCTTTTCTTACCTCTTGCTTTTCAGTCGGCTCGCCATATTAATCATTATCTTCTTAATTTCTGTTCGTTTACTGTTCTCTTTTCTTAATAATGGTTTCCACTTTCTCATATTCGTCCACACTCAGTAACCTTGCGTCTTGGTGGCTTTAATGTCTTGCTTGGGGTGAAATGATAAAAAACAACCTATATTCGATCTTCTGAAACATCGAGAGTCACAGTGCACAGCTTTCGAAAAAAAAATTCTTCCCAAGATGGCGCTCAGATTTATCGTAGTAATTAAGAACGCTATCTCTCGACATTTTTGGCGCGTTTCCTTTTGTGTTCATTTTTGATCTCTTCAATTCAAATCACTGAAGGGGAGATAAGAAACATCTTACCTGCACTGTTCAATTATCTCGATGCTGGCAACCTTTAAGAATCTACGCAGTTCTTCTCATTACATCCTGAGATATCAACTCCTTCATTAGCATATATATGATTAGCAATATCCAAACGTAATTGAAGATTTATTTAAAGATACAAGAGATTGTTGAAATGTTGTCAGTCCGACCAAGAATGGCACAGCCTCGTGCCATGAAACGTGGGTTCTAGCATATATATAAGTCTGCAATAGTGAGTGCGAATTAATAATAACTCCCTTCACCATCACCCATCAAATTCGGAAAAAGAAGGAAAAGAATTAGAAAAACTACGTGAAATTGTTGTTGGGCCAATGAAAACCTTGCCTTCACAGAAATTAGCCAGTTCATCAAGAAGAAGGAGAAAAAGTAGCGGAATATTTCTTGATATAAAATGACGACAAAATTTCAATTAAGGAGAGAATAGTGTATGAAGTCATGCGAGAGGTTTCGTTTGAGTTTTTTATGACCAGCTTTGAAGCCAGGGTAAAATTATTCGCCAGTTATATTATGAGCTTCAAATCAAGCATGAGGCAATTCAAATAATTTCCTATCAAGAATCCGAATAAGCCCGTGGCCGGAAATTTGGCCGACAGACATATGGCCGACGGACATTTGGCCGAGAGATAAATTTACCGAGAGACATTTGGCCTAGAGTCATTTTGCTGAACGGGCATTTGGCCGACAGACATTTGACCGAACGGGCATTTGGCCGACGGGCATTTGGTCGATGGACATTTGGCCGAGAGATATTTTGTCGACACACATTTGGCTGAGAGACATTTGGCCGAACGGGCATTTGGCCGACGGGCATTTGGTCGACGGGCATTTGGTCGATGGACATTTTGCCGAGAGACATTTGGCCGAACGGGCATTTGGCCGAACGGGCATTTGGCCGAAAGACATTTTGCCGACACATTTCACTAAAAAAGTACAAGTAAAAATAGTAACAAGCAATACTTTAAGCATTTTAATATAGCACTAATATAAGGTAGACTAGGACTAATAATTATCACTGAATTTCAAGTGATTAAATTATTAAATAAAAATTTAAAGACATTTAAATGTCCCTTCGGTGAAATGTCCCTCATCGAAATGTCCGTCGGCCCAATGTCCCTTCGGTGAAATGTCCCTTCGGTGAAATGTCCCTCGTCGAAATGTCCGTCGGCCCAATGTCCCTTCGCTGAAATGTCCCTTGTCGAAATACCCATCGGCCAAATGACCCTTCGGTGAAATGTCCCTTGTCGAAATGTCCGTCGGCCCAATGTCCCTTCGGTGAAATGTCCCTCGTCGAAATGTCCGTCGGCCCAATGTCCCTTCTGTGAAATGTCCCTTGTCGGAATGTCCGTCGGCCAAATGACCCTTCGGTGAAATGTCCCTTGTCGAAATGTCCGTCGGCCCAATGTCCCTTCGCTGAAATGTCCCTTGTCGAAATACCCATCGGCCAAATGACCCTTCGGTGAAATGTCCCTTGTCGAAATGTCCGTCGGCCCAATGTCCCTTCGGTGAAATGTCCCTCGTCGAAATGTCCGTCGGCCCAATGTCCCTTCTGTGAAATGTCCCTTGTCGGAATGTCCGTCGGCCAAATGACCCTTCGGTGAAATGTCCCTTGTCGAAATGTCCGTCGGCCCAATGTCCCTTCGGTGAAATGTCCCTCGTTGAAATGTCCATCGGCCAAATGACCTTTCGGTGAAATGTCCCTTGTCGAAATCTCTGTTGGCCAAATATCTGAGTTCTAAGAAAGACAGATATTTCAAACTCTCTCTCGTGTACTTTTGAACTTATGTATCCCTTTTGACATCAACAGAAACTCTTATTTTATTTTAAACATTTTTTTAATATTATTTCGTGACTGATCATATAATCTGCTATATGAACATTTCCTCCTCATGACAATGCGTTAAAACTACGAACATTCAGAGTTTAGATTTATTTTCCTGAAACGAGCTACTGACACGACTTCAAACGTGTAAATTTGTGAATAAATTCCATATAATATTTAAGTAAAATTACCCGTCATTAGCATCTTTCATTAATCTTCTTGGCATGGGTAAATCAACTGTTCATTTTAACTGCCAAGCCCAACGTCCGTGAGAATTGATGCCACATCTGGTCTGGTGCTTCTGCTATATGGCTATAGATTCTTGATAAAATCTAAAGAAGAATTGACAACGTTATTGGTCTTGGCCTGGCACCTCGGCTTTGGTCACTCTCCAACCGCTATAACGTGGCTTCCCATTGCCTTTTATATAAATATTTGCAGATTTATGGTCATATCACGTTGAAACATCGGTTCTCGCAATATCGCCGAAGTTAAGCAAGGTCGAGCCTGGTCAATTCCAAACTGGTGTAACAGCACATTTGACTAAAAAGTGTAACAGCATTATCCATCCAACAAAATGTTATATATATATATATATATATATATATATATATATATATATATATATATATATATAAACACACGAAACTAACAGAGTTTCTTTTTTCCAGGTTTTCAAATAAAATGTTTAGCTATCGTGACATCATTTGTCGTAAGAATCACTGAAAACCGTTTGAGTTATTCAACTAAAACGAGTATCAGTACCGATCCTTCAGTATCTGTCTATATTTCTGAGATGAGGTATTATGTACACTATTTACATTATTCGGACGATTGTCCTCATCTTTGTTGCCATATTTATTACAACGTTTCGGGCTTTTAGTATCTGTCTATATTCCTGAGAAGCGTTATTATGTACACTATTTACATTATTCGGACTGTTGTCCTCATCTTTGTCGCCATATTTGTTACAACGTTTCGACCGCCGTACGCTCCGGCCTTCTTCAGGTGGTTGGAATGTCGAACTGAACCCTTTATTTCGCTCACTGGGGTAGACTGTTCTAGTTCCACGTGCCATGTTTAATGGATGTAAGTTGTCAGGTATCTCCTGTTAATTTCCCTCTGAAAGTTATCCACTGCCTTAAGCTGGTATTGAACTCATACTCTTTGGGTCCTGTCACTGGATCTAACCAACGCCTTTATCCACTGTGCTATGTGTTTTTGAGGACATCTGTATATGAATTTATGCAAAAAGTTGCAATATGAGCACTGGTAGAAATGGTTGTTGAAGACATTAGGTTTATAATACCCAGAAATTCATACACAGATGTCCTGAAGGAAACATGGGAAGTGTGAGAAAAGAAACTATTGGAGTAGAAGTGGCGGTTACATTTACCTATTTGAACAGTAAAAGGGTGGGACCTAGGTGCCAATCTAGTAGCGCGATTAAACACACGTTGTTCGGGGAGGTACTGACAGGGAGTATCGGTCGTTCTAACTAAGTGTTGTAACCTAGAAAGGGTTACTGAATGAGGAATAACCAAAACGGAGGTTAGAAAAGAAATGATAATCTTTTTAACATCAACAAAATACAATACTCGCCAGTGTTGGACGACGTAGACAGCATATTACGATATTTATTTGCCTCCACACGAGGTAGGTTATGGCACAAGGTCAAATTTAATATGGGGAAATCCGAACCCGTGGGCACGGGCAAAAATTGCCCGTAGATCCCGCATAACCCCCCCCTTAACGAGACTCTGCCCTTCGGCATAGCCTCGTCCGGGTTCCTCTCTGCCCGAAGGTAAAGAGTTCGACACGGCAAGAGCTTCCCATGCTGACAGCTCGCGCTGCTAGTTTAGACAGCATATTGATATTTATGTAAAATTACATAATTGTGGTACAAGGCCAGGGGAGGTGTTGAGGCTGGTCGACACTAACTATCTTATACCTAGCTAATCCGATTCACTACCCATTCACTCATTACAATTTTCGCATTCACCATAAAAACTCTTCCGTCACCAATCATTCCTTCTAACACCATAATACCGCATTCTCTCAAGGGGAACCTACGAAACGCCCCCCCCATGCCATAAAAATTTAATGATAATAAATTATAATGCATAAAAATGAAGAATGAGAGGGCGGGGAGATGAACCCAATAATAAATTAAAATTCAACACAAAGTGAGCTAAACATAACTGATATTAGTAGGCCCCGTCCAATCTTCAAAAAGGAGAGGCCGTTGTATTCTGCGCATGGTACAAAATCAGGAGACTCTCTCGCTAAGGGAGTGGGAAAAGGATGAAAAATCATACGGGCATGGGAAAATATAACGCTGAGCCAGACGAGATAAAAAGGGGCCAAAACAAACTGGGTAGGTTGGGAATCTTAACCTGGATCATAACCAAAGATGTGGCCGGGGACAGGCCGGGAACAACATTACTCACATTAACTAGGTAAACAAGAACTTGTTTAACCTAACCAAGGGGAAGGCTCCACAGGAAACCACCCCGATGTGACATAGGTTGACTTAAAAGAGAAAATCAAGGTAGCCCCCGTTCAAACGAACTAAGCTCGCCTCTTTCACCCACCTTTAGTTGAAGACAGTTTAGGCAGCATATTGCCCTTCCCCTTACAATCGTGTCCAATGTATTTATGACGATTGGGACATACCCATTAGTGCGTTGACCATGTACACCATAGTCTATGAATATAGAATCCAGCGCAGTACATAATCTGTTCAATAAAACAACGTTAAAGATTAACACACACGAGTCAGACACTCTACTGAATCTGACTATATCGCCAATCCCACCAGCAGCTGTTCCGTAATTCTTCGGTCTCTGATATCAAAGGCTGGCAGTGCGTATTCAGGAAAAAACATGGCCGCCTTTATACACGTCGCATTGAATATTTTGAGCCTTCTGATTGGTTAACCCTTCTATTGGTGAACTATAAAATAAGTCAGCTCATTTTGGCTGGCTCACTAGTACACCAAGGGTACCCCAAAATTTCAACATAGTGTTCATAGGTATGGTATATAAGACTAAGGAACGAAGCAATAAACAGAATTAGAATATAACAATACGCCAAATTATTTGCCGGCATTCATTTTCTGGTTTGTGATTTTACGATCTAGACACTATGGTGATTTTCTAAGCGTATCGTAGATGTGACACAAGGCCGAAAGTATGGGACAGCCAGTGATGGCTGAACCATAATTGATCAATCGAGACAGGCTTGCTGACCATTGCACCACATCGAGGTGGCGAAAATGGTTTTCTAATTGTAGAGTAGATGTATTACAATACCGAATGTATGGGGCAACGAGTGAGGATCGAACTCACTACTCAGTCGTAATTGTTCTAGGTGCTCACCGTCTATGACGCTATGGATACATAATGTTTATCAAGAAAAAGTGTCCCCGCTGTTTCGCGTTGTTTGGGTCATCTCCATGTCTGGTGTTGACTTCCGGATTTAGTGCACATGTACCGGTGAAATACACATTAACATGCCGCACATATGAACAAAGTCCTTTTCAAAGGGCACGACATAGAAGTTATTGTTAACATATTAAAGGGCATTTGTTCAGCGCGTCGAAGAAAGCAGTCGAGATCTTTTGACAAACAGGTTCTATTAAAGCAGCTATGGGCAGTAGGTGAGGGGGTGATGAATAAATAAATAAATACGAAGAAAAACAGTTTTGGTATCTGTCTATATTTCTGAGTGGGTTATGATATACACTATTTAAATTATTCGGACTATTGTCCTCATCTTTGTTGCCATATTTATCCCAGCGTTGTACACTCCAGGCTTCTTCAGGTGTCCTCAAGGGCACATGGTACAGTAGATAAAGTTGTTAGTTAGATCCAGTGACAGGACCTAAAGAATGTGAGTTCAATACCCGGTTAAGGCGGTGGAGAACTTGGAGAAGGGAATTAACAGGAGATAACTGATAACTGACATTCATTAGACATGGCACGTGGAACTAGAACAGTCTACCCCAGTGAGGGAACTAAAGGGTTCAGTTTGATATTCCAACCACCTGAAGAAAGCCGGAGCGTACAAAGGCCAAAACGTTGTGATAAATATGGCGACAATGATGAGGAAAACCGATTTGATATTTGATATCATTTGGGGATACATTTACGAAACAATTATTTTATATGATAGTTGATGCAAACAAAAAACAAAAAAAACCTTTCACCGGGTGATATACTGGGAACAAAATATTAACGGTAGACACTTTACGGTTATATTACGTTTCTATATTTCTGAGATGAGGTTTTATGTACATTATTTGCATTATTCGGACTATTGTCCTCATCTTTGTTGCCATATTTATTACATCGTTTCGGCCTTTCACTATCAATCTATATTTCTGAGATGAGGTATTATGTACACTATTTACATTATTCAGACTATTTTCCTCATGTTTGTTGCCATATTTATTACAACGTTTCGGCCTTTCAGTATCTCTCTGTATTTCTCAGATGAGGTATTATGTACACTATTTACATTATTCGGACTATTGTCCTCATCTTTGTCGCCATATTTATTACAACGTTTCGGCCGTGCTACGCTCCAGTCTTCTTCAGGTGGTTGGAATGTGAAACTGAACCCTTTATTTAGCTCACTGGGGTACACTGTTCTAGTTCCACGTGCCATGATTATTGGATGTCAGTTATCAGTTATCTCCTGTTAATTTCCCTCTGAAAGGTCTCCACTGCTTCAACCGGGTATTGAACTCACACTCTTTGGGTCCTGTCACTGGATCTAACCAACGCCTTTATCCACTGTTCCATGTGTCCTTGAGGACATCCTCTAGCTAAGTTAATCTAAATAGAGAAAAATAAGGACAAATCTCAAAAACCTCAAACTAACCTAAATCTGGGCAGGGTTAGCCTATGTTCAATGCAAGAAGAACAATATTCTGATGCCTAACCGGCATCAAAATGCCACTCCAATCCAGTTGCTTTCACTCGATACAAACGCGTAAGATTCAGCCACTTTTTGCCAAATTCTGATGAATTATGCCGCCGCTTTTCCGTCCTAATCTTGACTTTAAGCTTAAACAAAGAACAAGATCAGTTGGGAAGAAGTGAGCTTCTCGCCTCCATAGTATCCCATGTGACGCGTTGTCCAAATCCCGAATCTCGTAATACCTAGTAAGCACAAGAACACATAGTGTTCAGCCTTCGTCATCGGAAGCACCACATTGCTACAAACAGAACTGGCCTCAGCATGCGAATCATGAGGCCTTCAACAAACTTGCACAACGGCGCTATGACCCTGCAATTAAAAAAAGACGTGATCCATCGTCTCAACCTCATCACCAAAGCACCGGCAGTTTTGGGATTTCTCCAAACCCGCTTAACAATGTCTTTTGGTTACCCAGAAGGCTCCACAAATCATCATCGTTATTGAGACATTTCAACCAGGGCGCCCAAGGCCATATTGAGCGAGCCTCCTGCTTCGTAAGACCGAGATCGTCAATCAGCTCATCACGAACGCCCCTGCTCCTAATTAACATTTGATACAATGCCCTACGAGGCAACGTCTGGACGTTGGAGAGGCCATCCAACGCCCGCAAGAGTCGTTTCAGAACAAGGCAGCATTCACAATAGAAGGAGCACTCGGCTCGGGGTAAACGACCGGCCTCATCGCACGAGTGCACACTTCTCATGGAAGGGAAGTTCTTACGGGCGTCTTATTTCCAGACGGCGCCCTCCTCATCCGAATCGCGACACATTCGATTTAGGAATGCGATGCGTAGCATATGTTGACGAATCTCAATTCTAGGCATGCCTAGACCGCCTTTAGAATGGGTGGAGTCAACAGATCTCCCGAAATACGGAAAGAAGAAAAAGGAGAAAAAGAGCCTTACTTTACCGAAGAGGAAGTACAGAGAGTCGGTAAAGGAGAATCGGGTAGATGTGCGAAACACATACTTCTGCCCTCCCCTTTAAGGAATGCTTCCGTCGAAACCACAAATTAAATGCAATCTCGGCTTTCCCTCGTACATCCGACCAATTCATTTCCAACTGGATATCTGGTCCGAACCAGATGCCGAGTAACTTGATCGGACCGTCCGTCCTGCGGAAAGGTCCGGGAAGAGAGACTCCCTTCCATGCATCCAGCCGCAAGCCAACATACTTATCACGGTTGATCTTGGCCCCTGTCTCCATCTTGTAGCCAATGATTTCTTTGCTGACTTTGTTAATCTCGGCTCTGCTCGACACAAGAACCGAAACTTCGTCAGTATAAGCAGAATACCTGGCCGAGGTGTTAGCACCAGGTAGGGAAATTCCGCGTAGGACCGGATTCGATTTTAACTTACGAAGGAAAGGTTCTAACACGAGAACGTAAAGCAAAGGCGAAAGCGGACAACCTTGACGAATGGAACGAGAAAATACCCCATTCACCGACGCATCCAGGTGCGAAAGTACGGCCCGAAACCGGACGTCGAAAGAACAGCCTCCAAGAATCGATGGTCAACCATATGGAAGGCCTTGAACTGGCGTGGCTTCACTGTCGACTTGCTCAAGGATCAAGCGGACCATATGAAGCTTGTCCTGAATAGTACTGCCCTTCACAGCAGTCTTCTCGGAGCCCATTAGACTTGACAGCATAGCCTGCAAACAGTTGGATAAAATCTTTGCCAAAATCTTTAACTCTGTATTTAACATGGTTAAAGGGCGAAAGTTACCTAACCTATCTCCACCGTCTGTTTACTTGAGCAGCAATTTGATCGCACCCCTTGTGAAGCGTTGAGGTATAGACCCCTGCTTCATCCAGTTGCTGTAAAT
Organism: Acanthosepion pharaonis; assembly: GCA_903632075.3. Taxonomy (NCBI): domain Eukaryota; kingdom Metazoa; phylum Mollusca; class Cephalopoda; order Sepiida; family Sepiidae; genus Acanthosepion; species Acanthosepion pharaonis. The sequence goes on along the minus strand of CAHIKZ030001300.1, from coordinate 486,558 downwards.
CAGTTCCAGTAAAGGAACAAGAACGGGCGACAACCTCAAGTAAACTTCGTAAGGAAGACCATCTTATCCCGGAGATTTATCCAGGCCAACCTGGATATCCTTTATAAGTCTTATCCTTTATGGTAACATCCATCACGCTTCAACGCTTCCCTGATTTCCGTCTCTGTGATGGGATCTTCGCACCAAGCCGCTCAGCTCCCTCAAGGCAGGAAACGTCGGCTAAATAGGAGTCGAACTGAGCAGGGCTCAGACCGGGCTCCCTGGTGAAAAGTTCCTGAGAGTAATCACGAAAAGCCTCAGCTATCCGTTTTTGGAACCATAATGTTGCCAGCTATACTTTTTTGAAACAATAATGTTGCCAGCTGTACGTTTTTGAAACCATAATGTTGCCAGCTATACCCTTTTGAAACAATAATGTTGCCAGCTATCTGTTTTGGGAACCATACTGTTGCCAGCTATGCGTTTTTGAAACAATAATGTTGCCAGCTGTACGTTTTTGAAACAATAATGTTGCCAGGTGTACGTTTTTGAAACCATAATGTTGTCAGCTATACGTTTTTTTGAAACCATAATGTTGCCAGCTATACGTTTTTGAAACAATAGTGTTGCCAGCTATCCGTTTTTGAAACAGTAATGTTGCCAGCTATACTTTTTTGAAACAATAATGTTGCCAGCTGTACGTTTTTGAAACCATAATGTTGCCAGCTATATGTTTTTGACTTTTAAAGTCACTCAAAATCATTTTCGGCATAAAGTGACCACTAAGGTTAAGATGCCGTGAAACAAAACAATCTATCAATGAAATGGAAATTCTTGACTTAAACAAAAAATACCTCGGATTATTTTGCAGTGTGCAAGCAAATAAGCTCTAGCTTGCTAAAAATGTTCCATACAAAATAGGCATTTAAAATTCATATATTTGGCATATATATATAAACTGGATTTGGCATTAAATAACCCACAGTGGTTGATATGCCATAAAATCCAAACAAACAAGCAAAAATCTATACGGATTACTATTCGAGCGAATATTATGGAGCAAGTACTATTAGTGCGAGATTGTTGGAAGGCGTCTGACACCAGTATTATTCAACGGCGTTACTATAGTTGTATCTGCGATTACAAAGTCTCTATTACAACGAGCATTACGAAAGTGACAACGAGTATTCGTTGACATCACAAAAGTGTCAAACGAGTCTTCGTTGACATCACAAAAATTTACTTCCGTGTAAATACCTTTGGGAATGGTATGAATCCATCTCTTCTCCCCCAGGTATGGGTTAATTAGTAGGACTTGTATCAGTAAATCATCATTATGATTGTGTGACACTCGTATATGTCTTTGATGAGGCTTACGGCCATATCACGTTGAAACAGCGGTTCTAGTACGATCAGGCTTATGAACTCTATCAACGTTGGAAATTGAACAACATCTATTGAGAGAATAAAAGTACTTCACTCGCAATGTATTTAGGAAAAAAAAATGATATATCAATATATTCTTTTTATTTCAGCCTCCTGTCAAATTACGCGGCAGACTTTGCGTCATAAAATGCTGGCGACTGGAACAAAAACTTTGATATTTTCGATCTCATGACAGACTAAACGTGTCAAATGATTGATAATGCATTTTGGGAAAAATATATATATATATACAGACAGGAGTATAAGCTTTTCTATTGTCGCCTCTTGACATAATAAGTGCTTGGAATGACAGACAATTCCTTTTTGGAAAAAAAAAACATGAGAGAAAACTAATCCATTTCTTGTCTGTCAGATGAGAAAAAAAAAAAAAAAACCTACTAAATAACTGCCAATCTTTTGGCGGGAAAATTAGACAGAAATTTAATTTTTTTTAATTTCCTAGCATTGCTAGGAAGCAGAAAGTTAAGCAAGAGGCAAATTATTTTGAGAATTAATAAGAATTTAAGAAGAATATTTTTAATTTATTTCCCATATTTTTTTTTATTATTTATATGCATTTCCGGAATTACAGGCATTAAAAAAAAAACAAAAAAAAAACACACACACAAAACAACCACAACAACAAAAAAATAAAAGTAAAAAACTTCAAAAAACAACAAAAAAGAAAAGGGCAGTATTTCTTCAGAAAGGGTTTGCTTTGGAACAGAATATGTTTAAATTCTACCGCATGAGAGGATAAGAACATTTCGCGATGGATTAATGAATTGTTTCGACAGCTACACAATATCTACATTGTCAATTTTATCCACAGACGGTAAATATATATTGTAGAAATTAAGCAGAAATATACAATTTTTGTCTTTCTCGGGCAAACAATGAAAATCTGTTAGTCCGAATTAGGCAGTACCTCATCTCAGAAATATAGACAGATACTGAATGGCCGAAACGTTGTAATAAATATGGCGAGAAAGATGATGACAATAGTCCGAATAATGTAAATAATGTACATAATACCTCATCTCAGAAATATAGACAGATACTGAAAGGCCGAAACGTTGTAATAAATATGGCGACAAAGATGAGGACAATAGTCCGAATAATGTAAATAGTGTACGTAATACCTCACCTCATAAATTTTTAATGTTTTGTTAAGAAAGACTGTATATTTATACAGTCTTTCTTAACAAAACACTGAAAATTTATTTTGTACGAATTAAGCAAAAGTAAACATTTTTTTGCAGGAAAAGATTTATTTGTAAGAATTAGGTAGAAATATAAAATATTCGTCTCTCCTAGAAATACACGTATTGTGACCCGTAAGATTGTGACCCGTAAGGATAAAGTACAACTCAAGACTGCAATGTTAAACAAACAGTATTTAATTACAAACTGAAAAATAGATACGTAAAACAAAAGCAGTAAGAGTCAATCAAATTTATTTTTACAAATTCAGTGAGTATCTACTTAATACTGCTGCTCTGCTTAACGTCCGATAGTCACTCAACAATCAACTGGTTATCAATTAGTACCCTACTAAATACTAACAGAAACCCTACCAATAGTTCACTAGAGAAAGTAGAATTATTTATACACTTGGCGGAAAATAAATTCATAAGACCAGACTGTCAAGTGCAAACCTCGGTACAATTATCTCCTATATGACACATTGAAAATTTATTTCTACGAATTAGGCAGAAATATACACTTTTGTCTTTCCCAGAAATACACTGAAAATTTATTTGTACGAACTAGACAGAAATATACAATATTTGTCGTACCCAAAAATACACAGGAAATGTATTTGTACGAATTAGAGAGAAACATACAAATTTTGTCTTTCACAAAAAATACACTGAAAATCTATTTGTACGTACTAAACAGAAATATAAAATTGTTGTCTTTTACAAAAAATACATTGAAAAATTATTTGTACGAATGAGGCAGAAATATACGCAATTTGTCTTTCCCTGAAATACACGGAAAATTTGTACGAATTAGACTCTTCTAGTTCCACGTGCCGAAACGTTGTAATAAACATGGTGACAAAGATGAGGACAATAGTCCGAATAATGTAAATAGTGTACATAATACATCATCCCAGAAATATAGACAGATACTGAATGGCCGAAACGTTATAATAAATATGGCGACAAAGATGGGGACAATAGTCCGAATAATGTAAATAGTGTACATAATATCTCATCTCACAAATATAGACAGATACTGAATCAACCTCAATGGGTTATTTAATGCCGACAACATTTTTAATATAGATTCGTATGAATAGAATATGTATTCTTTGGTTTAGATTGATTTGATTTATTTTGTTTTACGGCATATCAACCTCAATGGGTTATTTAATACCGACAACATTTTTAGGATAGATTCGAATGAATAGAATATATATTCTTTGGTTTAGATTGGTTTGGTTTATTTTGTTTTACGGCATATCAACCTCAATGGGTTATTTAATGCCGACAACATTTTTAGGATGGATTCGTATGAATAGAATAAGTATTCTTTGGTTTAGATTGGTTTGGTTTATGTTGTTTTACGTCATATCAACCTCAATGGGTTTTTTAATGCCGACAACAGTTTCTATTGCTGGTAAAATTTTGTTTAGTCAAAAATCTATTTTTGGTAATCTATTTCATTCAAAATTGTATTGCTGGTAATTTTTTTCCAGAAAGTAATACTGGTAATAGTTAACTATTTACCTATAGCTAGGACCCTAACAATTGCTACCACCCCGGGCCAGAGTGGACCTGGGAAAACCAGCAATTAAGAGGTGGTTCCACGCTCCTCAAAACCTCCTGATCAGAGGCCCTGCTGTCGGGTATAGTTTAACGACTTACCCAGGACGCGGATGTAGTTTATCGTCTTACCCAGGACGACTAATACAAACAGATTTCTTATTAGGGGAAAATGCAATACTTACATTTTGCATAAATGTCTCTTTACTTGACACAGCACTAACAATAAAAACAGTCTTCGATACATAAGGCTGCAGAATATAGCATCATAATGAACAAGTTCAAAACCCAAAAATAACATTTAATAAACTGTGCTAAAATAATAATAATAATAATAATAATAATAAGAAGAAGAAGAAGAAGAAGAAGAAGAAGAAGAAGAAACCACAAACAAAGAAAGTGCCTCCTTATTGATATTGCAGTCCCTGCAGACTGCACTGTATGTTTGAAGATATTCAAAAAGCTATCAAAATACAAGGACCTTGAAATCGAAATCTCAAAAATGTGGCACATGGGAACATCAACAATCCCTCTTGTAGTTAGAGCCCTAGGACTGGTTGGAAAAGATTCCAGTAAGACTAATTGAAAGCATTCCTGGAAGTCCATGCCTCAAGGAGATACAAAAAATTGTTCTGACAAGTACAGCCCATACTTTACGAAGGGCTTTATCTATTAATAATTTTTTTTTTTTTTTTGTCAGTGGAAAGTGTCATGATGCCATTTCTAACCTTAGGTCCCTGGGCGGGACCCAGAAAGAAATGTGTAAACGCCAGAAATCAAAGAAAATAATAATAATAATAATAATAATAATAATAATAATAATAATAATAAGAATAAATTTAAAATTAAGAAAAGATAAAGAAAAGAAAAGAAAACAACTCAGTGTTTGTCAATGTTAAACAATATTTCGACAGAATGTCTGTCTTCTTCTAGTTATATTTATAAAAAATACTCAAGTATAAAAATATATAAATCTACAAAAAATCATTATCAGTCTTTGTACAAATGTTGCTTGTCATGTAATGTAAATAAAACGGCTGTACTGACAATGAATACATCAAAATGAATGAAACGTCAAAATGAATGAAATGTCAAAATGAATGAAACGGCGCCAGCATAAAAGCATGCAAGCGAAACGTCCTTAATATAATGCTAATCTTGTTCATCTTGTAATTTTACGTTAGCTGATTAATTAGTTTCTTTCTTTTTTATGTGCCGTGTCCTTTCAGGACGTAGGCGATCATGGCTCTCCACTTCCTCCTATCCCTTGTAGCTCACAATAAATTTCATCCCTCTGCCATCCCGCCCAGACCACATTCTGTCATGCGATGATTTTCCTTTATTCGAATTGTGAGTATCAGATTCTCCAAGCCGTCCTTCCTCATTATGTGTCCCAGAAACTTAAGCTGCCCCTTCCTGATGTTAAGTATAAGCCTATTTCTTGTTTGCATACGCTCCAAAAACCCATCGTTGCTCACACGCTCGGTCCATGATATCCTCAGTATCCTTCTGTAGAACCACATCTCCGTCGCCTCGAGTCTCTTCTTTATCTTTGAGGAGATCGTTCAACATTCGCTGCCGTAAAGGAGGACAGATGTCCGGCAACAGCTCAGTACTCTTTTCTTTGATACGAAAGAAATCCTCCTATGTCACAATAATCTGCCCATTTTTTGGAATGTGTCCTTGGCCATCCCACTACGTCTACAGATATCAATGTCGCACTTGGCGTCCTCTGTCAAAACCCTTCCCAGATATTTAAACTTCCCCATCTGATCGATTTTAGTGTATCTGACCTGCAAATCGCATTTCACATTCTTCCTCTTACATATGACCACGCATTCTGTTTTCTTGTAGTTTGTGCTTAGTCCCTTCTTCTCAAAACATGCTACCTTCAAAGTAAAAGGTTTTGCAATTTTTTTTTCAACGTCATCTATCAGTACTAATCACCTGCGTTTTTTATAAATGACAGGAGGGGCGATAAGATTTCATATTTTTAAGTTGTTTGATTAAGCGACGTTTGTACAAAGAGTTATAATAATTCTTTGTAGATTTATATATATTTTATACTAGAACATTTAAAAATATATACAGGGGTGTCCCCCAAAATTCGATATCATTTTGCAGGCCAATAATTTTGGCAATTCTTGTTTATATAACCTCAAAATTTCACAGAATGCATAGAAACAGATCAAGATTTTATATTTAATGGAAGAGGACAATACTTGCTTATCTCAACGAGAATCTGTCAGAGAGATGGATCGGGTGTGGTGGAGATGAAGACAGTTTTCTGATGAAATGGCCGCCGTGGTTACCGGGCCTGTCCCCGAGTGATTTCTTTTTATTGCAATATGTGAAGGGTCTGGTCTATGTGCACCCCCCA
>CAHIKZ030001300.1:447500-475000 GCA_903632075.3 Acanthosepion pharaonis | reverse complement strand
GAAGAAATTGAAGAAGAAAAAGAGGAAAAAATGACGAAGAAGAAAATAAAGAAAAAGAAAAAGAAGAAAAGGGAGGAAAAGAAGAAGAAAAATGAGAAAAAGTAGAAGAAAAATGAAGGAGGAAATAAGAAGAAAAAAAAGAAAACGTAAAAGAAAAAAGAGAAAAATGAAGAAAAAAAAAGAGAAAAATTAGAAGTAAAATAAGAAAAATAAAGAAGAAGAAAAAGGAAGAACAAAAAGTTGAAGAAGAAGAAAATAAAAAAGAAGAAAGAAGAAGAAAAGGCGAAAAAAAGAAAAAAGAAAAATAAGAAAAATGTGAAAGAAAAAAGAAGAAATTAAATAAGAGTAGAAGAAAAAGGATGTAAAAGAAATGGAAGGAAGAGAGAATTGAAGAAGGAATAATAAGAAAGAAATGAAAATTAATAAGGATAGAAAAATGTTTGAAAAATAGGAAGGAAGGAAGAAAGGAAAAAGGAAGGAAGAAAGAAAAAAAGAGAAGAAACATGAAGAAAAGGAGAAGGAAAATATTTTTTCAGGATGATACACAATCACTATAATATCGTGCTGATTAACTTGACATTTGCCCGATAATAACGCAATTAAATCGCATAGCCCCCTTTACAAATCCTTGTTAGTGTCTGAAAAAAAAAACTAGATAAACTGTAAATATGTCTACAAATACTAGCTGTCTTAATCACGAAAAATAAGAAGAAATAAGAAAAAACATGTAAAAGAAACGGAATGATAATAATAAGAAGAAAGAAATGAAAATAACGATATATAAATTCTAATTCGAAATTTCAAACACCTGAAGAAGGCTGGAGTTTACAACGGCCGAAACGTTGTGAATATAGCAATGAAGATGAGGATAACAGTCCGAATAATGTAAGTAATGGTTATATAAAAATAGAAACAAAAAGAGTTTGAAAAATGAAAGAGAAAAAAAAAGAAACATGAGGAAAAGGCGTCGGAAAAAAATTATTCAGGATGCTGCCCTACCACTAAAATATCGCGTTGATTAACTTGGAATTTATTCGATAATAATCCAATTAAATTAGATAGTACCTGACAATTCCTTAACAGTAGCTGGAAAGATATTATACTCCAGAAAAATGATTAAAAATGCTAGAAGCCTTAATCATAAAAATAAACTAACACCAATAAAATTTGATGCAATTTATTAAAACTTTCTTTATTATAAACTACGACTGTTTCTGCTACTACTAATGGAAATACGCGCATTTTCAAATACTAAATACGCGATCCTTGCGGAAAAAAATATCACTACACCCACCGAAACGTGATGACATGATACTTATAATCGATATATAATATAATACTCGATATGACAGCCACAAGTGCATGAAAACTCGACACTATAAACCTACAGTAAAAAACAATGCATTCGCACGGAAATATCTGTGTTAGCACAAAAATCCAAATCTTTAATAATGGTTTATGAAAACCAAAATACTCGGGAAATATTTTTTCAATCTAAAAATGTTATGTATTTAATATAACAGTGATTCGAAATGAAAACACCTCTTAAAAGAAAGAAAAATAGCGACAGAACGCCAAAAGTCGATGACGGCAAAACCTATCTCAAGATCTAGCTCAAGTAGAAGCAAGATCACGTTCTTGACAAAAGTATCTGCGTGCCTCGCATTAAAGTCTTGAACGAATAAGACTACACTTTAAGAACAATAGTATCGAGGAAATGGATTTAATTAAACGGTTAAGTTTGTTCGGGAATTAATTTTGTCTAAAGATAAATATTTTATTTGCAAGTATTTTTAAGATGACCAAGAAAAGTAATCACATATAAATATCCAATTTTAAGTTCATGTACCTACCTTCTCATTACACGAAAAATATAAATAAATACACAATGATAATTATTATATAGTTGCTGTAAGGTTGTCTTTCTGTGTCTTTTCTATAACTACCTTCATGGTAATTGTTCGGATGAGCTCCTCGCTATGGTTATTTTATTCCCTTCTCCTCACAGACATTGAATTGTACATATGGAGACTATTTTGGACTTTCATAGAGACAATGCGGTATTATGGGGGATGTAGTAAGAAAGTTCAGTAAGAATGCATTGTTTTGGTATTAGGAAGATTGTGGCATGTTTGGTTTAGTGTTTGTGGTTAGCTAAGTTTAACGTTAAGACAGAAGAAGACCGTCCTTTTCCCCTTCCCCAATATTTCGCCTTGAGCCACATTTTGTATATAATTACAAATAAATAATGCTCTTCGCTATGGTACCTAGAATATAAACGCAGAACTAAACTGGTAGTATATATACTTGTAACGAGGGAAGGGTTATCGTGTAAATAAATAGCGTGTATAATATATATAATAGTATATATACTTGTTCGTTATTTTATTGTGTTTCTCCCTCTTTTTTGCTCTTCAATATCGCTATTATTCATTTCGCTGATCCAACGATTGTCTCCTGATGAGATGTTGGCTGAAAGGGCTCTATGACTTTTAATATTAAAATCAATGGTTTCCTAGTTTTAAAACTATTTATATATATATATATATATATATATATATATATATATATATATATATATATATATATAATTTTCTATTTCACTTGGTTGTTGAAAAATGATGCCGTTCATACAGACCTTCTCGATGTTGACGGCATCAATGAGAATTGAATATACTGAATCCGATACATGTGCATTGTATTAAAACGATTGTTTTCATTACTTTTTGGTCGGGGTGACAAGATTTTCCCAAATAGAATATAAGTTTTTAAATATTAAGACTTTTTTTTTATCCTTTTGTTGATTTTTTTCTTTTATAATTCTGGTAAAAAAAATCTCCATTGAGGGCGATGTGACACTATTTAGAGGTCGCGTGAAAATGAAAAGCGAGAAATAATTAAGGCGAGAAGAAGCTGAAATAATTAAGGCGATAAGAAGCTATCACGAAAAAGACATACTGAGCGATTTTTTTTTTTAACAAAGAAAAGTGGTAAAGATTTTATTTTCATTTGCGAAAAGAAAAAGTTTTTTTTTCTCTCGCAGAAGATAGGATATTCGTAAGATATCGGATCTGACGAATTAATTTATGTTACGGGGCGGCGAATAAGAGATAGCCATCTGCCCATGGCAATAATGAAAATTTCAAATTGGTCAAGTGGCCTACAAGACAGAATGCTAAGAGATAATGGTAATCAGGCCACCCAAGAGAGAGAGGGAAAGAATAAACCATTAACTATCTTTCGGAGATGTCATTGTTTTTGGAAAGAGACCACCTGTTTTATTGACCAAACCTGGAGGTGATAAAAGTTTGTTATCGGAAGAGATAATTAGCGACAGAATGCGAATACGTCCAGTTAACCACCTACTTGACGCTGGCGAATATCTCGATTGATAAAGTCCAGATGTCATTCGGTTAAGATAGAGATTAGGGATCACACTACGTGTCGTGGAAGGTCTGCCCGGGGAAGAGAAAGAAGGAAGAAAAAGAAAAAAAAAAGGATGATAATTTTTTTTATTTACTTTGAGCGATAATTGCAAACACCCACGCTGCTGAGCGTTCATTGGCTGAATGGTGGCGTGAGCGGTAGGCGAAGGTAAACATGTGAGAGAGAAGGGAGGCCTGTTGACGTCTCTGAGGAGATTGGTGTGAGATACCACTATGAGGAAGAAGGGAAACCTGTTGACGCCCTCTGAGGGGATTGGTGTGAGATACCAATATGAGAAAGGAAGAATTTGGGAGGACGATTCCCTTAAAGTAGAAAGTAATGAACTTCCAAAAATGGAAAGTGATAAATTTTCTTGTCCGAAAACAAAGAACATCCTTATTGTGGATTTAGAATTATCAAGGAACCCCGAACCACGACAAGCCCACACCCGTTTTTTGTCGGCGTCCATATAAACAGAGTCGCAGCGAGTAGACGGCACACAGAAAGCAGATGGAAGTTGAGTCAGAGAGAAGTTAGTTACAGTTGAGCTCTGAGAAAAGCCTCGCAGGAAGCTGACTGAAAGATATCCACGCATCCCGACTTCTAACCAAGAACAATTTATTTTTGAAGAACGACTTAGAGTCACACCACCAAAACAAGTTTTACGAATATTGCCTGAAGATACACCAAAAACCAGTTTCTTGAAAAAACAACTTAAGATGTTAAGACTCGCCTAACAAACGCAAAGTGTCACGTATCCATATAAGCGGTTTGGGAGAAAGAAGCAGTCCTGTATTCAGCAACCAGATATAAAATATTGTTATTCTTTTTTTTAACACATTTAAATTTTTCGAGTTGTTACTTTATTTTCTTTTATATATAATTGTGCGGTGTTACCTTTGCTCTTTTTCGAACTCGGAGAGGTCACGCATTTAGCTTAAATTTTACTAAATTTTAAAAATAAATAAGACAAAGACAGTAAATTAGATAAATAAATGTATTTACAATAGACATGACCTGCAATTACAAAGTTTTAGTTAAAGTTCTTAATATAATAGGTCTTTGAAATATAGGATTTTGCGACTGTCCAATTATTTTGTCCAACCCCTGTAGATAAAGAACCTAATTTTCGAGTAAGTATTCATATACGGTATATCTGTTCATACGCTAAATATATTATATTACTTAGATATATATCTATTTATATTATCACTTAGAGTAGACTCACTTCAAACTTATGTTGACCTTTTAGAAAACGAGTGTAAAGAGTATCTATGTCTACCTTCTTGCATCTAGTGAAATCTAGACCTATGTCTACCCATTTAAATCTCGTGCTAATTGGACCTAGCTTTTTACTCTACAGTCAAACGAAGCTATGTCAACCTTTTAAAATCTACCTTTATAAATCTAGTGCTAACCGGACATAAGCCTAGCCTTTTTTAATGTAAAGTAAACCGGCTCTTCAGGGTGATTTAAAAGTAACTTCCCATTTTAAAATATTTATAACTTAATAATAAACCTTAATTTTTTTTATAAGAAATGGATATGAGAAGAAAGCGTTTAGCATGAGGTTTTATTTCATATTCGATATGGGCAGCAGATTTCGCTAGCAGCTTCTCGAGCCGCCCAAGAATCACGTCAACTGATTTCACCAGGAACTTTTGTGGCATGGAAGACATAACTTCTTGTATTCGACCTTCAAGTTCTTCCAAAGACTCGGTTTGGTACAGTAAACTTTAACCAACCCCAAATATAAAAAAAAATCACTGGGTGTTACGTCAGGACCTGGCTGGCCACTCATACATAAAACAGGAAGTTATTTTTCGATCTCCCGGTATATCAACTTTTTAGATTTGAGTATAAACCGGAATAATATACCTGTGTCTTCCTGCATGACTAGTGCTAACCAGATCATTTTTTTTACAAATTCATCCTGTACAAATCACAAGAGCCACTTACCGTGGTAAGAGGCACAATTTATGGGGATATATGGGGAAGATAGCGGTTAACACTTGTCACGAACAGGATAAGATTGTAGTGCTCGGGGAAGCAACCTCTTGACAGCCAGTTTTACATGGCAGCGTTTCCTGGGAAGAATCTGCTCCAGTGGAACTTAAATCTCACCAATTAAATATGAAGAGAATGAAGATAGTTCCTGGCATGGCAGATCTTAGCCGTGATGGTTAGAACTAGTGGAATTAAGGAATGTAGTTCGTCTGAACTTTTTCCTTCTGTGTCTATTTTAGACTTAAGTGTAAACCAGATTACCGATCTATGAATTAATTGTGACCTTTGTCCTATATTGTGATTTTCCAAGTGTAGCTTAGATATAGCACAAGGCCTAAAGTAAGGAGTACCCAATGAGGATCGAATTCAGTATTCAGTCATAATTGAAAAAGCGAGGCAAGGTTGCTTTTACACCATGTTGAAGTACCGAAAGTTGTATTCTGTATGGGGATTTTCTAAGCGTAAAGCCGAAATTATGGCGCACCTAGTGGGGATGGATCTCACTACATAGGCGTAATTTTTTTTTAGCGAGACAAACCTGTTAATTGCATCACGTCGAGGTGCCCAAAATGATTTGCTAAGCGTAGCTTAGATGTGGCACAAAGAGACAACCAATGAGCCTGGAACACACTATTTAGCGTAACAAGGTTACTAACCATCACACCAAGTGACCAAATTTGTTTCCTACAGAGTACCCACTAAAAAAGCAAAAAAAATTATTATCATTTTTTCATGTTTCAGAAATAATTAACCTTGAATAAATTTCTTGAATATTCATTCGACTCTCACGTAATTTCTTAACTCTGATTGGTTCTTTTGTGATTGATTAAATGCTACTCGATTTTGTAACTCGTCATTTAAATGTTATTTGCAGACAACTTTCATCTTTCGTTCTGCCCTTCTCGTATGGCTAAACAATTCACTGACTTTGAGCGTCAAATTATCGTACTTTTCAAAGAATAATATGCGACGAGAGGATTGACGAAATGTGTAGAAATTCTTCTGGAATGTTTCAGTCACATCTGTCGTCGCCAGTTTTCAATGGTTGTCTCACGTCTTTCTGAATTTCCCGCTTTTTATTTGGGTAACCTGTAGTATTTAAGGTTCAGTTGATATGCTTTCATGTTGGCTTAAAAACAGACTCTTATGGAGCTGTAAAGATCCACGATGTAAGGTCAACTATCCCGATAAGTTAAAATAAATTATTGTTGCTGATGATTTTGTTGACTGTTTAATTTCTTTTGTACTAAATAATTAATTTGATGTTTTTTAGGAGGTTCGACCGGAGTAATGCACGTCGTATATTCACAACAACCTACCAGGTTGGACGAAGCGATTATGCCCATAAGGTGATTTTCAAAACGTTCTTGAGATGTGGCGCAAGGTCGAAAGTATGGGTCACCTCGTGAGGATCGAAATCCCTACTCTGACATAATTGTTTTAGCAAGACATGCTTGCTAAGCATTACACTACGTCGAGGTGCCCTTAAGGTGATTTTCAAAGGGTTGTTCAGGTTTGGCACAAGGCCAAATGTATGGGTCACCTAGTTAGGATAGAACTCACTACTCTGACATAATTGTTCTAGCAAGACCTGCTTGCTAACCATTACACTACGTCCAGGTGCCCATAAGGTGATTTTCAAAGCGTTGTTTAGATGTGGCACAAGGCCGAATGTATAGGTCACCTAGTGAGGATCGAACTCATTACTCAGTCGTAAATGTTCTAGCGAGACAAGCTTGCTAATCATTGCACCACATCGATTGGTTCTTTTGTGATTGATTAATTGCTGCTCGATCTTGTAACTTGTCATTTCAATGTTATTCGCAGACAACTTTCGTCTTTCGTTCTGCCCTTCTCGTATGGTTAAACAACTCACTCATGTTGAGCGTCAAGTTATCATGCTTTTTAAAGAAGAATATACGCCGTAGGGATTGACGAAATGTGTAGCAACTTTTCCTGAATTTTTCAGTTATCTCAGTCGTCACCAGTTTTCAATTGCTGTCTCATATCCTTCCGAATTTACCGCCTTTTTTTCTTGGGCACCAAGTATATGCTTAGTATTTGACATTAAATAGGACAAGAGTTAATACGCTGTTAAATTAACCTAACTCGCCAAAATCTACATTATACAATATAGCTGATTCACAACACAAGTGTGTTACGATTTTACATACGGAAGCTCAGAATTACAGTATAGGTTCTTTATTCAGAGATATTCAGCCAAAGGAAAATTAATTTTTTTGAAAAGTCTACACGAATTAATCTGTAAAATTTAACTATGCTTAATTTATTCTGCAGCCATATTGGCAAATCTACCTTTGGGGGAACAGACGCTTGTGTTTGGTTTTTATCTGTTTGCGAAGTTTGGCAGTGTAGGGAAACTTGTTTACTGTTTTCTTAGGGGATTTTTTTTTCTGTCGTATCGATCCATCTTTAGTAGACAACTTTCTCCGAAGTGCACAGAGAACACGAAAGAAGTTATTTTATTTCCTGGCAAAAAGAAATGTTGCAATTGAACTCAAACCAAAAAATGAAATAAGAAGACGTATTTGTCGTCTTTCCTTTTCAACAAGATCCATCAGGTTATGACTTTTTAAAAATATTACCCAGCACGCCTGAATAGAAAACCCGAGCCATTTACACATCGATTAATCGATTGATCAACGGAAAGATAGATAGATAGATAGAGAGAGAGAGAGAGAGAGAGAGAGAGGGAGAGAGATGATTGAATATTGGACCACTCGTCTGTCATACACGTAATCACATAGAAGGTAAAATTTCGGGTAATTTGAATATCTCATCCTTAGGCGCATTTTTCACCGTCTCCTTCGAAGAAGACTGCATAAATGTTATGATTCCGACGGCTTTTCCGACATCCCGTGTACTGTTACAAGTTAAACACAGACTATATCATGGTGTACTCAAAAATTTCGACAGCATCTTGTACAACCACAGACAGACGCCCACACAGGTGCGCACACACACACACACACACACAAACATATATAGACGCACGGACATATTATAGGCACATACGCACATATCTATCTATCTATCTATCTATCTATCTATCTATCTATCTACAGTATCACGTAAATGTTTACAACACATTAGAAAAATATGTTTTTAGGTATTTCTAAAAGAATTGAAGAATGAGAAACGGTGAAATAATGGATAGCGCTTTGGATTAAGGAATGGGAGATCCGAGTTTGAATTCCAGTCGAGTCCGTTAAATTCCCTTACGTATTAATATCCTTGGGGAAGGTATGAATCGTCTATTTCCCCGATGTGTAAATAGTCCGGGTTCTCTAGCCTTGGATACTACAGAAAGAAATGGCAACCTACAGAGGGGGAAACAATCTGTCCGGGTTAATACATCTTCCGTTTCAAATTTAGACACCCCCACCTTTCTCTGACTTGACATCTATGAAAGTAACTCTATACTGATACTTATTATTAACACCCAACACACGCCTACCCAATTTAAACAATTCGCCCTAGCTGTTACCATGGAAATTTTGATTTCAATTATTAAAAATCACGTAAATTTCAGAAATACGTTATTCAAAAAAAAAAAAAAACGCTTGAAGATGGAACAGAGCTTACTTTTAAATCAATTTAATTTAAATAATTATATTGAAGTTTTCAACTCTTGTTTTGAAACATGAGACCTCTTATGTCGCAAGTTGGAATCATATTTTTTAAATAAATAATTATATTTATGCTCTACTTTTGTATCGAGCACTATTTTTTAAAAATAATAACTAAAATGCTAAAGAACTTTGGATTATTTACCTAACCAGTTCTTTCCTATTTTCTATATATTTTCACACACACACACACACACACACACATACACATACACATATACACATATATATATATATATATATATATATATATATATATATATATATATATATATATATATATGTGTAAAATAAACATTATATAAAATGTGTGTATTTAACCGATATATAAAATAGATTTGTGTGTGAGTGTATTGAAAAACCAACAGTCTGTGCGCAAATACTGTGTATGTGTGTGTGTGTGTGTGTGTGTGCCTTTTTTTATATTTCTTTCATTTTATTAGACTTATTAATTATGTTTTTTTTATGGGCGGTGTGTTCAGTTTTAATTCAAAATTCTTTGGGTTTATCACCAATTATTTAAGTAGATAGGTCGGTCAATCTATATATCTATCTATCGAATTTCAACACGAATAATTGAAGCCCTTGTTCGTTTTTCAATCACAAATAATGCACAAATGT
The DNA here is from genome assembly GCA_903632075.3 of Acanthosepion pharaonis. Classification (NCBI taxonomy): domain Eukaryota; kingdom Metazoa; phylum Mollusca; class Cephalopoda; order Sepiida; family Sepiidae; genus Acanthosepion; species Acanthosepion pharaonis. Next base: position 465,296 of record CAHIKZ030001300.1, on the reverse strand, counting down.
TCAGAAAAATTGGCATAAATTGAGATAGATAGGCATATAGATAGATTACAACACAGTTAGAAATACAGACAGACAGACAGACAGACACACACACTCATATATATAAAGACAGACACAGCGACAAATAGATATATTGGAATAAACAAGGTGATATTTTAAACATTTTTAAAATTAATATATATATATATATATATATATATATATATATATATATATATAAATATATATATATATATATAAAAATTACTGAACATCATATTGCAATAGTCCAAAAGCATATTAAAATTTTTTGCTATTATTATTAAAAAATAGTGCTCGATACAAAAGAGAGATAAATAAATTAAATTATTTAAAAATATGATTTAAATTTATAATTCAGAATTCTCAATATGTTGGTAAAATAAAAATAAATATTTAATGTGTCAGTTTTAAATTTTTTTAAAAAAATTTAAAAATCAACATTGTAGAGTTCGTTTTGAATGCATTATAAAACCTCATTTATTTAAATTTGAATTTTTTTAACCCTTTCGAAATATAATTTAAAAATATTTTATATATTATTTATCTAAGAGATACAAAAAATATATAGAAATTATTTTTGTAAAGACAAACAGAATATTTGTGTTTTAACAAACCTTATATTTATATATATATATATGCCACCAGTTCTTTTATAAAATAAACTTCACTTTGATAATAAAGAGAGAGATTTAAAAGTAAATTTAGATTCAAACTTCAGAGAAACGTCTTTTTAATTTCCTTTTAAACAGGACATGCAGGCATTTAAAACAAATAACAATCTTTTTTAATATTCTGAAGATAACAAAAATTTTCTACATACCTAGTCTTATTTAAGTAAAAACCTTTGGACTGAATATATATCAGTCCTCTTATTTCATATCGGTAAACCGGCTGATTTATTTGAACTCTATAAATATTCCTGCGGGAGGAAAGGAACGAAATTTCCGAAGGGCGGATTCTTTTATATAAATATAAACCGACCCTAAACCCGTTTATATGGGTTCAATATATGGGAATTTTGGGCCCAATATACCGGCTCCAAAATCCCATTTTTATACCGGTCCTGTGCCACATTTATCGTTGGTCAATCAGTCGATGTCGGACGACCGTTAGTCGGATACTAAAATGTATCAGCGACCACAACTAGATTTCTCTGCGCCATTACCTATTATATCAAGTTCCTAAAGTTTTGTACGTCGAACCTATTTTAGGACCGACTTAGTACAAATACAAGCCTCCACTGTGAAACCACTCCATAACAGAGAGAGAAAAAAAGAGGAGAGAAGACTTTTACAAATATATATATTGAGAATACAGAGGGGGGGAGAAGAAATAGAAATGGAAAGAGGACGGATGAATACGGATTTTGATAGAATAAAAGCAGGGAAAAATAAATAGCAAAAATTGGAGTTAGATTTTTATATTTTTTTTTCAGTTAGATTTTCTTTACACAATTTGAGAGATTGAGATTTGTAGAGAGATTTATAATATATATATATATATATATATATATATATAGTTACGCGTATAAACAAATAATTTTGGATATATTTTATTGTATATATATATATATAATATATATATATATATATATATATATATATATATATATATATATATTATTCTTATATATATATATATATATATATAATATATATATATAATATATATATATATATATATATATATATTTGATATATATATATATATATAATATATATATATATATATATATTGATAGACACATGACGATAGACATCCATAGACATAAATTCAATTTTTATTGATTCCGGTTTGAATTGATAGATATAAAATAAGTATTTCGAATGAATAGAAATTATTATTGTCACATGATGCCCTAAAAACATTTGCTCGTAGTTGAAATTACGTTGTCGAAGTTTTCTAAATCTTGCCCAACCTTTATGCAGGTCCTGTAAAAACGCCTAGACTCGATGCAGACAATCACTGACATATTTTTTCAACGACTTCAGCGGTTATAAACTTTTCGGGAGGATCCATTTTCCAGATACTCATTGTTTTTCTTTATTTCGTTTATTAAAGTCGTCGCTTCCTGTAGTTTTTGAATGTTCCGGAAATAGAACCATTTTAAGATTTGGCAGAATCTTCTTTGTTTCGAAATCTCGAAAAATGGTTGCTATCATTAACTCTGGCAGGCAAAGTTCTGCCAATCTCACGGCACGCATTAAGTTTTCTTTGACAGTCAGTCACGTGTGAAAAGAAAAAAAAAATTAAGATGATTTGAAAAAGGCTTTCCCTAGACTTGTAAAGAGAGAATATGAAGCAAATATTTTGAAAGTTGATAGGCACCAGAGGTCAAACAAAACCTCAAATTATTTAGTGAATTCTCTGAAGCGATCGGATGGAGTGCATGCACAGAAGTTGTGTTGAATTGAAATATGCAAAAAATAAATAAATAAATATATAAATAATTAAAAAAATAAATAAATACCGGGTGTCCATAAAGTTCATGTGCACTTTAAAAAATTTATAACTTTATTTGTATTTGCGATAGAAATAATTTGTAAAAAGGATTAGAAAGAAGTTATTTTAAGGTTTTATTGAAATTTTATTTAAGTTTCCACATGTCCTCCATCATTAGCAATACAAAGGGTAAAACGATTTTGAAGTTCACGGAAAATATTTGCCAAATAATTTACAGTAATGCCTGAAATCACATTAGTTATTTTAGCTATACTAAAAACTAGGTACATTAAACTTTATAACATTTTTTACAGATTATTTCTATCGCAAATACAAATAAACTTATGAAATTTTTAAACTGCACACGAACTTTATGAACGCACTATATATAAATGGGAGGAAAAAGAATCAAGAAAATAACAGGATGAGTGGTAAATTTTGGATATGCATGTTAGAGGTTCGGAGCGATGAATCATGAAGAGGAGTCCAAATTCCGATCGGGGATTATTGCATTTACTTTCGCACCTTCGGAAATGTATAAATCCATCTCTCCTCTCCCCAGCTTAAATGGCTTAAATAGACTGAACCTATTAGACGTTGAACTATAACTAACATAGCTGCAGTTCACACACCAACCTCTCTCTCCTAGGTGGGGTGTGGCGAGTCTCTCACTGCTATATCCCTACTACGATGTAAAGTGCGCGGACGAACAGCATTTCCTGGTTCCACAAGGTCTGACATTCACGGCTAGGACCCGTCATGCCACTTATATAGTAACAGGCCAAATACATTCCCTCCATCGGCGAGAAGTAAGTTCCACTCAAACAGCTTCTTCCTACAAACCATTGCCCTAAAGAATAGACTCCTAAAGGATGTTTCCCGGACACTGCAGTCTTAACCTGTTCAACTCTAGAGTCAACCATTATCTTCCACCCATATCCATATGAACTACCCCTTAACGTATCCATCTACCTCGAGTGGCTCCTGGGCCTTGTTCAGGCTGAAGCTTACTGAAAATAAATGAAAAAATAAATAAACCTTAGGCATATAGCCACAGACAGACTGTGTTGCTGTATCACAGCTCATCAATGTGGCTGACAACCAATTATATATATATATATATATATATATATATATATATATATATATATATATATATATATATATATATATATATATTTCTAGTACAATGAAAGACGTTAAACATAGAATCCAAATAAGAAAAAAAAAACCAAACCCACAAATTATAGTGCCATAACAATAATAATATCTAGATAGTCGTACCTACCAACATCATAACGACCGCCATCGAAAATATCTTATCAGCTCTTAAGCTAAAATTTGTGAGTACTAACTTTAAGACAACAAAAGGTATAGTTAGCGCCAAACCTGATAGCAAATACTACAACATTTCAGAGGCAGAATATACAGATTAGATTGTACAAAATTTTCAATGGTGTAAATCACGTAAATATCCAGAAGACTTCATGAACACCGCGGATTTATACTACACCGTCATGGCGTCAAACCATAACGTGGACTTAAATATCAGTCTGATCACCCGAGAACAGTATTTACTACGAAGAAAATACATTGAAAGTGCGGTAATCTCATAATTGTCAACAATAAAGTTAAGACTAGAGCTATAAATAATATCATCGATTATTGCAAAAGCAACAATAGCACACTATGGTAAACGAGCTAATAAGAAAAAAAAGAAACTATATATGACAGTTTAGATAAGATCTGCACGGAGTCGGCTGCTCCAGCACACACCAACGGCTTTAATATATATCTTAATATCTGTCTATATTTCTGAGAGAAGGTATTATATATATTATTCGGACTATTGTCCTCATTTTTGTCGCCAATGATATTAGATTTATAATACCCAGAATTTCATGTGCAGGTGTTTTCAAGGACACATGGCACAGTGGATAAAGGCGTTGGTTAGAACCAGCGACAAAACCTAAAGAGTGTGAGTTCAATAATATGAGTGAGAACTTTCAAAGGGAAATTAACAGGAGATAACTGCTGACATCAAACATGGCAGGTGGAACTAGAACAGTCGACCCCAGTGAAATAAATGGTTCAGTTCGACATTCCAACAACCTGAAGAAAGCTGGAGCGTACAACGGCCGAAACATTGTAATAAAGATGAGGGCAATAGTCCGAATAATTTAAATAGTATATTTATATAAAGAAACTGTTTGTTATTTTTTTATATATGTATATATATATGTATAAACAGTTTCTTTCAGGTTTTCGGATCTGATAATTTAATTCATTGCCCCTCTTATCTTCAAAATTGTCAACGCTTTTTTTTTACACTCAATTTTGCCTTTCATTCCAAACTGAAGCAAACCCAACACACGGTACATTCGACGAAGCCGGTTGTCTGCGTCTTATTCATATACAGGGTGCACTAACTAATTGAGAACAAAATATAGCACAGTGTTCCAAAAGTTGTGACGAGGTTTAAAAGTGATATTACACCTTCAGTAGACAATATTATTAAATTATCTCTATGCAATAACGAAGGTCTTTAAATGGAAATTTAATTTAATTTAAATAATCGTGCAAAAAAAAAAAAAACAAACAAAAAACTCTTGGTAAGTGACCACCATTTTTGGTCTTGCATCTAGAATTTTCCTCTTCAATCGTTAGTTCTTGAATTCGTCGAGCTAGGCCCCCGCTCATAATCCAATGATTTTAATTTCTTTGACAACTGGATTTTGTAGGAATCCTGCGGTGAATCGCTTTTCATGTCGTTGAAGACATATTCAGCTGCAAAGTGCCTCTTCAAATTGTCATTCCCTGCTCTCCTTCTTTGCTTCTCAAGAGACGTTCACTGTTTTCTTTTTTGCGAGATGAACGTGGTCTTCCACATAAAGGTAAGGCATATATGCTCATGTTTGCTGAAAACGTCATGTCAGACGGCGATCCATTAATTCAGAAGGCTGGTTTATCACATCGAATTCATGTTGGTATGCCTCCCTGCGTCAACACTATTAAGTTTGTTTTTTCAAAATAAAGTTGTACAATTTTCGTTCGTTGTTGCATGTTGAACTTTGGCATAACAAAAGATTAAAAAAAAAAGAAAAGAAAAATATAAATTCGATGAATAATTATTAAATATCAAAATCTCTTTTTGGACACCCTATATATAAAAAAAGAAAGACATACAATAAAAAAAAAATTGCACACGTGTCAAATTAAAAAAAAAAAAAAATAAGATAAAGATATTATTCAATCAAACCGCCTTTAGACACTAAGTCGGTTTGAATGTCACTCCATGCCCCAGATCACGATGTTTTCGTTAATGTTGGCTATCACATTAAAGAGACGAATCACTTAAAGTGTAGTATCAATTCTTCACTTTCCTGACGTGCTTTTGTCTTTTGATGGCATGTCAACATCTTTATGGGTCATTTAATGCTGAAATCTAAATATTTTGAACACAATTTGATGCCTTCAACTACAAATAAAATGTATTGTTGGTAATTTTACTACCAATACGTGTTGCTGATAAATATTCTTATATAAAAATCTATTTTTATACTTTCATGGCGTTTTGGTTTTGTTTGTAGTGGGGGGGTCACTATTTGCCCATAGCTAGAACCCTAACAGGTGCTACCACCCGGAGTCAAGGTAGCCCTGGGAATAACAGCAATTAAGAGGTGTTTTGCATGCTCCTCAAAACTTCCAGTCTTCTGATCAGAAGCCTTGCTGTCTCATGTATTTCTATCTTTGGACAATCCATGGAAATAGTTTGAAGGATGCTTGATCCTGGAGATTCCAACTGTGGTAGTACTAAACGGGATTATTAAAATATAGACGTCATTGTGACAGTGGTTACTGGAACTGGGAGATTTTTATGCTTTCGCGTATGGGTACCTCACATTAAATCTGACAGTGAAGGAGGTTCAAATGACGTCATAACGTCCAAGATGACTGCCATCAACAAATCCTTGGTAGTGTTGGTCGATTGATACTCTTGCTTTCGACGACGACCCATGGAAGTTCAGAGGATTCAAATCCGAAGCGATAGGAGGACACATTCTGATACGTGTCATGATCCTTAAAACCATCGGTCATTTATTGATGAGCCACATTGGTCATGTAAGGAAGAGAATATTTCTGCCTGGAAAACATTTTTCCCTTTTTTTTTTTATTTGACCTCAGTTTTGACCTCAGTTTAGATCGTACTGTCCACAACTTGCCAAACCTACAAACGGTTTTGAATTAAGATTTTTCCTTTGTGTACAAACGCCGGAGGAGTCTTAGTAATATTTATCGGAAAAACTTTAGAGGTTTTATTTCAGTCGAAATCTATCGCTATAAGTCTTGAAGTGAAATGCAAATATTAACATTTGGAGGAAACCGCTTAAAAATATGTTATGTCGTCTTCCCTTTATGTTAAGCATTGCTTAGGTGTGGCACAAGGCCAAAAGTAAGTGGCACCCAGTGAGGATCGAACTCCCTATTTAGTTGTAATTGATCTAGCGAGACAAGCTTGTTAACCATTACACAAGGTCGAAGTGCGCACTTCATGCTTATTATGGTAATTTTCTGAGAATAACTTAGATGTGGCAGAAGGCCGAAGATAAGGGACACCCAATGAGGATCGAACTCCCTATTTGGTTGTAATTGATATCGCGAGACAAGCTTATTAACCATTACACAAGGTCGAAGTGCGCACTTATTATTATTATGTTTTTTTTTTCTGAGAATAGCTTAGTATGGGGCACCCAGTGAGGATCGAACTCCCTATTTCGAAATGATCTTGTGACACAAGCTTGTTGACCATTACACCACGTCGAAGTGACCTCGACTTCATATTATTATAACCCTCTAAAGATCTGTTCTCAGAAAACTAGCGTGTACTGTGTCGTGTTGGTGATATTTTTGCGACTAGTTAAGCCTAATTAATCCATACATTTATAAATTCTTCAATTCCGACGAGTTCGAGACACGTTAATAATGTATACGTGTCGTCAAATGAAAGAATTATTTAATTTTACAAATCTATTGTACATTTTAACCAACAAATATAATATATTATTCGTCATTTTCTTGTTTACGTTCAATAGTTCTTGATAATTAAATTTAACAGACAAGAATTCATGAGAAAGAAAGAAAGAGTAACGAAAGAAAGAGTGACGAAGTAGAATAAGAAAAAAGAAAGAAAAAGAAAAGTTGCTCATGGGAAATAATAGGAAGGGAGGGCTACAGGTGCTAGAGAAAGAACGAAAGAAAGTATGTTGAGAAATATGAAAGAAAGAAAGAAAGAAAGAAAGAAGAGTAACGGCGAGGAAAGGAAGTAGAAATGAAAATAAAGAAGTGAAGAAAAATAACTGAATATGAAAGAATATGAAAGAAAGAAAGAAAGAAAGAAAGAAAGAACAAAGAAAAATTAAGATTAACGGAGAGGAAAAAGAAAGGGTAACCCCAAGGAATAATAAATAAATAAACAAAGAAAGAAAGAAAGAAAGAAGAATAATGTATATGAATAATAAAGAATGAAGAAATGGGAAAAAGGAAAAAAAGAAAATAATAGGAATAATGAATTAAGAATAAAAAAGAAAAGAAAAATTAACAGTAATCCGAAGGAAAAAAAAAGACGAAAGAAAAAATGGATGAATGAAAGAATGAATGAAGAATAATGGACATGAATAAGAAAGGAATGGAGAAAGATGAAGGGGAAAAGAAAAGAATAAGGAAAAATAATTGAATAAGGAAGGAAGGAAAAAAGAAAGGAAGGAAAAAAGAAAGGAAGGAAAAAAGGAAGGAAAGAAGGAAAGAAGGAGGGAAAACAGAGAGGAAGGAAGGAAAAAAGAAAGGAAAAAGGAAAGAAGGAAGGAAAAAAGGGAGGAAGGAAGGAAGGAAAGAAGAAAGGAAAGAAGGAAGAAAGGAAGGAAAGAAGGAAGGAAGGAAGGAAAGAAAAAAGAAAGGAAGGAAAGAAGGAAGGAAGGAAGGAAGGAAAGAAAGAAGGAAGGAAGGAAGGAAAAAAGAAAGGAAGGAAAGAATGAAGGAAAAAAGGGAGGAAGGAAGGAAGGAAGGAAAAATAAAGGAAATAAGGAAACAAGGGAGGAAGGAAAGAAAAAAGGAAGGAAAGAAGGAAGGAAGGAAAAAAGAAAGGAAGGAAAGAAGGAAGGAAGGAAAGAAAAAAGGAAGGAAAGAAGGAAGGAAAAAAGAAAGGAAGGAAAAAAGGAAGGAAGGAAAGAAAAAAGGAAGGAAAGAAGGAAGGGAAATAGGAAGGGAAGAAGGAAAGAAAATAGGAAGGAAGGAAGCGTTATGTAGAAGAGTGCAAAAGGAAGACAGAAAATTTGCAAAGATATGTCTGCTTTTTCATAAGAGAATGTCTCATTACTAAGTAAGGTAGATGAGTTAACTTGAGCGATAAATATACAATGGATGCTTTGAAAGTAATGATTCTTCTTGATTTCCACAGAAACATCGTCAGATAAATATAGAATAATAACACGTTTGGATAGAGACAGTTCTCGGCTGCCATATTTTTACATTTTTTTCTCAATAGCGATGACGTTGTCAGTAATGTTTAGCGTGGAGTCTATTTTTGTTCGATACGAACAGTATTTACCGACACTCTAGAAACATATTAATCGGCACTCAACGATGCTCATATCAACTGTTAGCTCTCCGCAAACGTTTAGAAAGCGTCTTTGACTATCAGTCTACAATATTTTCGAATGTGTTATTTCACTGACTTGTATCTGCTTCGCACGCACTTCTCATGACAGACGCGATTTTATCAAATTAACATTCAGCTACTATCTGTTAAACAATGCATCACATGTATTTAAATTACACCATTTTTTTTTATCTTTCCCAAGTTCAACGTATGCCCAAATTAAGGGTCAATCGTTATCTATCCTCTTTCTTTTAAACATTTTTACTTACTACATTTTCCTCTTGTATTTGTATCTACACGCCTCATTCATCATACCAATTTTAAGTGTATGGCTCTGATTTGATTGCCTCTCGTGCCTTATATTGAGTTAAATTTAGTATTAAAATGAGTATTATTATTCATTTTCCATGAGTAAGAGAAGACAATAATATAACAGAAGTCAATAGTAATTAACAAATTGTGCTTGTTGTATTATGCTAAAATTCTCTGAATACAAGACTCGAGAGCCACTCAAGGTAGATTGTTATAGTTAACATTGTTATGAAGAATGAAGTGTGAGATTACTAAAAAGAAGGTGTCAAGAAGTGAAGATTATGAGGATAAGAAGGATGGATAAAGTTTGACTCGAGACCTGAAGAAGTTAAAATTACAGAATTTAGGGAAGCAGCTACGAGGCAACCTGTTCCACAAAGTACCTGTTCTTGGTAAAAAAAAGAAAAAAAAAGAAAAGATGCTGTCTGAGCGTTTATTTTCCCTAATATATAAAATACGGGGGAAATGAAGATGATTCGACTGCGTGTATGTCGCATGGCATCTCATGACTGTAAACTAGTGGATCTAAAAATCAGTGACGACCTGAACGTTTTCCATTGACTTTTGTCGAGCAAGCATGTGGCAATTTTTACATAGGTGCAGATGAAAATATAAACGAACAGGACATCACGGCCCGACTACCAAAGGCCGGGAAAGGACTATCAGGGGACGACATGTTCTATTTGCAGTTTGTAGATGTGTTAGCCATAACTTCAGAATGGTCGACAGCTGCAAATGCCGTCTCATGGCATTTCGATATTTTTTTTCTGTGTTATGATAATTTTGCTACAGAGGTGTTAGATTTGGACGTGTGATTCTTCTCAGGTTAAGAGATCTGAACTCTGTATTTTGTCTGCGTGGGAGTAGAAAGAGATGGCGTGTATAGATATATTTGACGTCCATCTACGAATAAATTGTGATGGTAGAGACGGTTATTCAAAAATTGAATGATATACTCATAATAAAAAATAAAGATGAAAAGATAATCCATATATAAATATAATGATTTCTCTAAATTTTGCATAGATGCGGCACAAGGCCAAGATCGAAATCATTACTCGTAATTGTTGCTTCAAGTTGCCCAATGATTTTCGAGGAGTAGCATAGATGTGGCACAAGGCCGAAAATATGGAGCACCCAGTGAGGATCGAACTAATTCCTCAGTCGTAATTGTTCTAGCGAGACCAGCTTGCTAACCATTACACTACGTCGAGGTGCCCAATGATATTCTAAGCGTAGCTTAGATATGGCACAAGGCTGAAAGTATAGTTCACCCAGTGAGGATCGAGGTCACTACTCTGGCGAGACAAACTTGCTAACGATCACAGGACGTCGAGGTGCCCAATGATTTTCTAAGCGTAGCATAGATATGGCACAAGGTCGAAAGTGTCGGGCACCCAGTGAGGATCGAACTCATTTCTCAGTCGTAATTGTTTTAGCGAGACCAGTTTGCTAACCATCAGACTACGTCGAGGTGCCCAATGGTGTTCTAAGCGTAGCTTAAATATGGCACAAGGCCGAAAGTATGGGGCACTCAGTGAAGATCGCACTCATTATTCACTCGTAATTGTTCTAGCGAGACAAGCTCGCTCAGCATTACATCACGTCGAGCTGCCCAATGATTTTCTAAGCGTAGCATAGATATGGCACAAGGTCGAAAGTGTCGGACACCCATTGAGGATCGAACTCATTTCTCAGTCGTAATTGTTCTAGCGAGACAAGATTCCTAACCGTTGCAGCACATGGAGATTCCCATATCCATACATATAGAACGATATATAAACACATGCACACATATACACACACGTCTATTTGCTATGGCATTTAACCAATCCCTATTGCAGACACCTGGTTAGGCACATCTGTCTTTATTTCCGAGACAGGCTATTGTAATTATTTATCTTATTTACATTGTTCTGACTATTGTCCTCATCTTTATTTCCATATTCACGGCGTTTCGGCCGTTGTACGCGCCGACCTTCTTCAGATGATTGGAATATTCGAACTGATCCCTTTATTCCATCCACCGGGGGTAGATTGTTCTAGTTCCACGTGCCATTCCTCTTCCGGGGGGGCATATTTGTGTTTGTTCAACGCAGACAGCGACTACCTTCGATTTATACAGCAAAGGTGCTGAGTTGACCTGAGTTACAGTTTCTGTGAGAAGCTGATAATCTTACAAGCTTAACAATTTGATTAAAACCCGTACGTTGAAACCCTCAATCACAATGGCTAATGATTTCATGCTAGCATAAACATCGACAGCTTCCAAAATGTTCCTTCACCCCAATGTCACTGAAAAGTCTATCGGGTCAAGGCATCGTAGCGTGGTTTTGGTACCCTTCCCCGAACGATATATATATATATATATATATATATATATATATATATATATATATATATATATATATATTTAAAAATATGGTTCTATCGCTACACAAGAATTGCCTTGTTACAAAAACAGAATCTAAAAACTTCAGGACAGTTTCATTCACAGAGAGTACTGTTTTGTGGCATCACAGCTCTTCAGTGCGACTAGCTAACCGAATGCCTCTTGCCAGAATTGAAACACATTCGATTTGGTGTCAGTCAGAGTTTCTACCACTGAGCTATCTTCATTCGACAGAATAAGACAGCTAAATCTATGAATTTGTAAACAAATGTCAATCAGCCGGAGTGCTCCATTCATTTTACTGAAGAGCTTCGCGTTAACTCACGTGGCTGTTGTTTGTAGAATTACCTTGTCATTCAACAGTGCTTAATTGAAATATATTTTCAAGAGCTTATTTATATATATATATATATATATATATATATATATGTGTGTGTGTGTGTGTGTGTGTGTGTGTGTGTGTGTGTGTGTGTGTGTGTGTCTTTGTTCTCTCTAACACCTGGAGATGCTACATACCAAATAATAACCCAAGAATTCTTATACAGATGTTATGCATAGCGTCCAACTTGTTAAGAAATGTCTAGGCCGTTAGCTCTTTACAACCGTTTATCCGGATCAGTGATTAAAAATGGTATCAATTGACTGGCCTCTGCAGGCGTTAGAGAATACCATTCTTCATCATATTTAATGGACAGGTGCTACAGAATCAAAAGCAATGTATTTACCAAATAAGAGAAATTATATCACTTAGCGACTTCCATCTCCAATATAACTGCACGAAGAGAAGATAATAGCATATTTAAGGGTTTTTTTTTATTCAACCCCATTCCCAAGAGGTCAGGTAGTGTCACAAGGTCGATTTAATGTGGGGACCCGAGCGCGCACACTCGGTCTAGGAACAAAACTTGCCCGCAGCCCTGCAACCGACGCTGGTCTCGGTGCGAGCACGATCCCTTTCTCAGGTGCAATGAAAGGGCACAGCATCGGGCAACTGTTCCTCAGAGCTGGGCTCCTCTCAGTATAATTTTCCTTAGTTGCGACTCTGTCTTTTGACAGAACCGCCCCTGAGTGCACTCTGCCTAAAGACAGAGACGCTACTGAGAGATGATAAATAGGGTGTTACAAACCACTAGAGAGAGAGAGAGAGAGAGAGAGAGAGAGAGAGAGAGAGAGAGGCAGGCAGACAGACAGACAGACAGACAGTAAATGGCATATTCAAGATATAATGATCCTTGCTACTTCGAACAAAATTTAAGGAAGGAAGACCCCATCTTACACAACTACTAGACTTGATAAAATTATTTTCCGGAAAAAATAAATGTTTCGACTGAAAGATTTTTACAAACTTCAGCTGAAAAATTCTAGAAGTTCGGTCAATGAATGCTGAAATCGTTAATCTCACCATTAATATTTTGTTTTTAAATCAAGTTCACCACAAGCAAGACAGTAACGCCACTGAGGCATAAAGAGTTACTAGGTGTGGAGGAATTAAAAAGCAGGAACATTGCCAAGGAGCGAGAACAGAGGAAGAGTAATCAGGACAGCAGATAGGGATCGAACTCGCGTTGATATTTTTGAAGTCGACTGGAAATCATGTAGCCGGAAGGGAGTTCCACAAGCGAAAGTGCAAGAAAAGAAACTGTTAGCATAGAACTTATGGTTATATCTAACTAGCACGACTGTAAATCTAGTACTACGCTTAAATTCGAAGAGTCTGGGAACAATAGGGAAGAACGCATCCGACCAATTACCAAGAAACTATTTATAGAAAAGGCAAAAGGAAGCAACGTTACTTCAGTAGGAAATTGACTGAAGCCGAGAAGCCAGAACGGGACCAATAATATTGCTGATTCTTCCTTGCATTCATCAATGAGCTGTACATAGATAGCAGGAAGAATGGATCACATATGGCAGTAATATTCCAAGTATGGACGAATGGTAGACAGAGACATGTAGGATAGGCTCTGGAGAGAAAATCCGTCTAGCATGACACAGTGACTCAACATTCCTAGCCACTGAGCTAGCATTGAATTCAATACAGTCTCTGCATTTCATGTCAGCTGAGAACAGTAGTCCAAGAAGACTTAACGAGTCATTTTCCAGGAGGTTAGCATCAGCCATGCTGATGGAATACAGAATGGGATCTCTCAGATGATTAATGGACAGCAGTTTTATTTTGGAGGCATGAAACCAGAGGGGAGTTTCACAAGTGAGAAGGGTGAAAAACGAAAAATGTTAGCATAGAATTGACGATTACGGATAACCAGCTCAACAGTGATTTGGCGAGACCAGATCACCAGTCTAGCACAAGCGAGTCTAGGTACCATAGCAAACAATTCCCATGAAAGTATTTACAGCAGTGAGAAAGTGGCTGAAGCCGATATGCCAGATCGGGGCCAATAATATTGCTGATTTTTATTTGGGTCTTATTAAAGAGCTCTGAGTACTGGACCCTATATGTGGCAGCAACATTCTAAGCATGGACGAATGGTAGACATAGATATGTAGGATAGATTCAGGGGAGAAAATTCGTTTCGCGCCACACAGTGAACCAAATTATTTAGCAGCTGACTTAAAACTGGATTCAATAGAGTCTTTTGATTTCATGTCCGCTGAGAACGTAAGCCCCAGAAGTCTTAACGAGACACTTTCGTGGAGGTTAGCATCAGCCATAGTGATAGAAGGAAGACTGGGGTCTCTTAGTTGATTAATGGAGAGCAGTTTTATTTTGGAGGCATGGAATCGGAAGTGACTTTCACAAGTGAGAAACGAAAATGTTAGCATAGAATTGACGATTACTTATAACCAGCTCAACTTTGAATTGATGAAACCATGCCACCAGTCTAACACTGCGCTTTTATACAAAGAGTCTAGATACCATAGCAAAGAACAGCTCCTAACAATTACCATGAAAATATTTATAGAAGTGGCAAAGGGAGGCAACCTTACGGGCATGGGAAATTGGCTGAAACCGATTTGCCTGATAGGGCCAATAATAAAGCTAGTTTTTATTTGGGTCTTATTAAAGAGCCCTAGGTACATAGAGTACTGGACCATATGTGGCAGCAATATTCTAAGAATGGATGAATGGTAGGTTTATAGATCAGAACCAATAATATTGCTGATTCTTCCTTGGATCTTATCAAGGATCTCCAGGTAAATAGCAGGAGCACCTGACCATATGTGGCAGTAATATTCTAAGCATGGATGAATGGTAGGTTTATAGATCAGGACCAATAATATTGCTGATTCTTCTTTGGATCTTATCAAGGAGCTCAAGGTAAATAGCAGAAGCACCGGACCATATGTGTCAGCAATATTCTAAGCATGGACGAATGGTAGACTTATAAAAATTTAGGATAGATTCTGGAGAGAAAAGTAGTCACTACACAGTGAAAGAGGTTTCCCCGCAGTTGAACTTGCGATGGATTCAGTATAGTCTTTTAATATAGGGATCAATAACTACAAAGATTGAAATGCCCTCGCATCCGGAATCGTATATTTGGAGGTGACAGTGGGTATACATTCTGACCATTCTGATCCTGCCCGTCGCATTTTGTAGCAGTTCTCCAGAAGAAGCAGTCTTAGTGAAGTTTGCTTCTTATCAAAGTGAATGAAAATGATGGACTGTTTTGTTCTCAATGAGCACTCTTTTAATGAATGTCTATTGAGAATCAAGTTCAATCCAGATCTAAGGTGGGACACTTATTTACGATCGATCACTAAAGATGCTGGTAAAATGTCGGTGCCGCTTTCATCTCTTCAGAACCTGCATGAACCGTCATATCCAGACCAAAAATAGAGTAATGCAGACAAATATGTGCTGGAGCTATCCAATCTTCTCTCTCTCCAGTCTTGATAGAGTTCTTAAAAGCCTCTGCGCCTCCTTGTGTGAGATGAATTATCTCCCACCATACAACCCGTTACCAACAGACGAAACATTACATCCCTCTTGCTATTCTATCGCTATTTCCATGGAAAATGTTCTGACTTAATTCCACCAATCCTGAACTTCACAATTAAGACATTTCATGCTATGTACACGGTGATGTATCACCCTCTTTCTCTTCGTATTCCATTAGTAAAGAGGAAGTTCTAACCGGACACCTTCTTCTCGAGAAACTCTAATTTATGGAACAGACTCCCAACAGATATATTCCAGTCGGACAGCTTCTTCCCCAGATCCGATACTTTGTGGTACAGACTCCCGAGAGTATGCTTCCCTGATCGCCTCAGTCTTAACCTCTTCAAATCTAGGATTAGCCATTATCTTCATACTGATCCTCTTACATTTTGCTATGTCCCGAAAAGGGATATATTTGATCGAAGTAGCTAAGTGGGTTTGGCTAATGTAACCAAGTAGTACACGGTAGCAGCAATAGACTGGTACTCGTCGCAGGTAATAGGTGTAGACCAATAGGATAGCCAATGGCGTAGTCCAATGGGCGTCGTCATAGACTTAAACTATGTCGTACCTACACGTCCTTCTGTATTTATGACTGACACCAGTCAATCATATTCCAGTGAGGGGGAACACAGGTGTATGCATATTCCATTATATCACATTTTACATACAAATTCATTCACTAACCCTCTAACTTGGGTGACTCTTATGCCTTGTATCCGGTGAATATGAGTAAAACTGTTCTTCCATTCACTAATAGCTCTACACTGTATTTTTCATTCATATCTACCCCTATAGAGATCGCTGCTATGTTTAGTAAATATATGCGAATAATTATTTATTAAACTAATACGAACAAGCCAATGAAATTCCAATTCGGCTTCAGAGAGCGTGATTGCAGTTTATAATACAATGAATAGACACACACACACACATATATATATATATATGATTTTAGGAAGATTTGGTAAGAACTTATCAGATGGATGAGGTCTCTTTATTGGAAAGGTGAGCACAGTGGAGATAATAAGAAAAAAGGGAAAAGGTGTTGAGCTGTGTTACGCCCCTTAATAGAGTAGGCGCCCTCTGGATGTAATAAGAGACAAATCCGTGTGTGAGAAAACTGTTTTAAAACATGGAATAAGTAATGAATATAATTAGCAGATGTTCTGGGCACAGAGATTTCACTCGCGCTGAATATGTTAACATCTGCTCGATTTGAAATTTAAACCACTCCGAATATATGAAGCATAGTCTCAAAAGTATTAAAACAATGCGGTAGGGGAACTAACATAGAAGAAAAAGTAGAAAACTAATCAGGAGGAATTAGATCAGAAATCCAGCAGACATTATTGACTTCAGTAGGGAAAAAAAACCATATTCGCTGGGCCATTTCGTCTGATAAGGTACTTATGACCTTTTCTCCATATTCAAACTCATTTTCTCACACACCTATTTATCTCGCAGTGCAGACAGAGGGCGCCCCAGCATTTGTACGAATATTAGTCTACATCCAACTAATATTTAAATATGGCTAATCGAAGTTAGATATGAAAAGATCAATACATAATATAAACAGATAGATAGATAGATAGATAGATAAATAGATAATGAAATGACTGAGATAGGTAGATAGATATTAACAGGAAATAAGTAGATAGATAGATGTTAACAATTAATAAATAAATAAATAAAAATTAACAGACTGCGATAGATAGATAGATAGATAGATAGATAGATAGATAGATAGATAGATAGATAGATAGATAGATAATGAAATGACTATAGGTAGATAGATATTAATAGGAAATAGGTAGATAGATAGATGTTAACAATAAATAAATAAATATTAATAGACTGCTATAGATAGATAGATAGATAGATAGATAGATAGATAGATAGATAGATAGGTAATTAACAGCATATAGATAGCTGGATAAATAAATAAATATGACCAGAGATACAGGAAGACATATATATATATATCTATAGAGAGAGAGAGAGAGAATATATATATATATATATATATATATATATATATATATATATATATATTTCTCTCTCTAGGAG
>CAHIKZ030001300.1:412500-442500 GCA_903632075.3 Acanthosepion pharaonis | reverse complement strand
TTGAACCTGTGTTTAACTACCTTCTCAAGGTACCTGATGTAGGCCTCCGTGTTGAGTTTGAAGTCTTGTTGGAAGATGAGTGGAGGCATGATTTCGTCATCACTAGTGATCACTCCAAACACATTCGTAATCACCATTAGACTCATCCATCACTTTCTGAATCCTCAGCACTGTTCCCGGCTTGACACTCAAACAATCTGGCATGTTCGTAATGGAGCTTTCGGCATGAATGCCAAGCAGTACAGCATGCCGTTTCAAAATTTCTGTCGGAGTGAATATCATCATAGCATTCTTTCTCTCACAGACGTTGCCCAATTGACCCTACTATGCTCTGCAGTCGGTAAAATCAAAAGTAAATAAGTCGTATGTGTGAAATTACAAATATAAAATGAAACCAATTCATTCATTCATCTCTCTCTATCTATCTATCTATCTATCTATCTATCTATCTATCTGTATATATATATATATATATATATATATATATATATATATATATATAAGTGTATCAAAGTGTAGAAGAACGAACAGTAAGATTATAGCGTTCAGAACATTAATTTTAAAACATTGTTCAATGCACAAAGTAGAGCTATAAATATTTATTTGTCTTATGCAGTGTTACATTAAAACATGCACATATCCACTACAAAACTGTACATATTTGTTTCAACGTCAAAAAAAGGAAAACCTTTTTAAACGTCTCATCAGGTGGGAGATCACGGTGTTACTAAAAACTTTTATTCAGAAATACAGTTATCGAACAAATATCATTCTCTTAGCGCTTATCACCTCCTCCTCTTCCCATAGCCGCTTTATTATTATTTTCCTCTTCCTTTGCTTTTCCCTTTCCCGATTGTTCTTTTTCCCTTTCTTTTCGTTCGCCCGCGACTACTTAATGAATTAGATTCCCTTCTATTTCTACATGTAAATTCTAGAAAACCCAAAGTTACCCAAACGTCTTTCTTGAACTGGTTGTGAAAAGTTCTGCGTGAAGGGTTATAAAACAATTAAGATTGGTCCGAGAAATGGTCGCCATTCTTATCTTTTAATGACTCCTGTGTGTTCTTAGATCTATTTCCATTTTCTTGTGTTTTTGTCAGCATGCGTGTATATCTGTATATTCTCTCTCCATACATATATACTGTCTTATTATGAAGAATTGCGCCTAGGATGAATCAGCGTGTCACCTCTAAGTGCTGGCTTCAATGTTCAGTTTTGTATATATATATATATATATATATATATATATATATAGGCTGCATATTTTTATTCAAGCTTAGTTGCTTACATAATTTAGACGTATTATGTCTATTTTATTAATAATAATTCAATTTCAAAGTATTTAAAGAACCATACATGACCACAGTCAAAGTTTAGACAGATATTAGTCGAAAATAGAAGGCTCTAACGAAAACAATAATAAGCAAAAACTAATAATTATAGACGCTCTTTATATAAGGGAATTGCGGCCAAAACTAAATAAAGTGAATTATTAATAAAGAAACAAATTCTTAAATATTTATAACAGAAAGGCAAATTGTTAAAAACTACAATTTAAAAAAAAAAAATCTTTTAAACCCATAAAAGTATTATCTCGAAAATATAACATAAGTTACCTGCCTTGCTTAAAGGGCAAATGTTTTAAATCTTACTACGGCGATCATGCACAAAAAATATACTAAAAAAAATCATCTAATTATATAACGGGTAAAAAATTTTAAATTTTGCGGTGTTTACGCACACATATCCGCAGGCATTCAACCCGTGAAGATGATATCCGAAGAGATTGAATGTACTTAGGTAAATAAAAAATATTTGAAAGAAAATGTTTTAAATTTTCTTGATTAGTTTTCTACAGCTTCCAAGAAATTAATCTGTGGACTTGAAAGAATTCAAATTAAAATAGACAAAATACGCGTAAACTATTATATATATATATATATATATATATATATATATATATATATATATATATATATATATATATATATACACATACACAGGTGTGTATATATCTATATATCTATATCTATATATCTATATATATGTGTGTGTGTTTGTATGTGTGTGTGTATATGTGTGTGTTTGTGCGTGTATGCGTGTGTTTAGAAATGTACAGTAAGTGAAAAAGTCACTGTATAGTCAAAGAGAATTTCTCACCTGAAGAAATCTTCAATGTCACTACTTCTTGCGTGGGCTGTATATTGATATTTTGGTGTCTATTTGAGGAAGATGATGGGTAAAACTGGGACTTTCTAGGTTTTCTGTTATGGGCTAAGCTGATTTTTTTTATTCATGATATGAGTTTATTTTATTTATTTATTTTTCTCACTCATTTAATAGACTATTTTCGGATTCAAATAATAATTACGTAAATTAATTTTCTTACGATTTGGTTACGTAAATGTAAGTTAACAGATACAGTCACCGAAAAGTCATATTGAGAGGTGTATTTGAAAAGGTAATTGCATTTTGCATTGCTCTCAGGTCCTCCGTAAACGATCGTTAATGCTAAACGTTGATTCCCCCATAAAAAGGAGTTTATAATTTGTTTAATAAGGTTTTCAATTTCTTCAGACGAAAATGAGCGGAATCCGAAACAAAGTTCTAGACAAATGAAAACGTCACATTTAACAAATACAAATCATGAATGAAATCTACATTAAAGAAGTTTGGGACAAAAGATTTTTATCCGGATAAAAGTATTCTTGGAAAACAGATTCCTTGTGAAAAATCCAGACCAAAGAGTCCCTGGACAAAAAATTTCTTGGGCAAAATCCACACTAAAGTTTTCTTGGACAAAAGATTTTTCGGACAAAACATGTCTTGAAACATGTCTTGAACAAAATCCAGACGAAAGAACCCTGGGTAAAAGATTTCATTGGCAAAATCCAGACAGAAGCCTCCTTGGCAAACAGATTTCTTAGGAAAAATCTAGACAAAGATTTCCTGAACAAAAGATTTTTGGAGAAAATACAGACGGAAGAATCCCTAGGCAAAATATTTCAAGGGTAGAATCCAGACAGAAAATACTTGGAATACGGATTTATTGGACAAAATCAAGGCGAAAGATTCCCAGGACAAAATATTTCTTCGCATAAAAATGTCTTGGACAAAGATTTCTTGAACAAAATCCAGACGAAAGAGTCCCTGGGGAAAAATATTGGACAAATGAAGATTTCTTTGACAATTTCTTGAGAAAAATCCATACAGAAGAATTCTTGGAAATATAATTTCTTGAACAAAATCCAAAGGAAAGTATCCTTAGACAAAAGATTTCCTGTGTAAAATTCACACTGAAGATTTCTTGCACCAAATTCAAATCCATGCAGAATCAGACATCAGATTAGTTTCGCTTTTATTTCAAACTTCATCTATGTACCTTGACCATTGAGGACGTAGGCGATCATGAAAATTTAAAACCTCTTAATTTTCCCTTTGGAATTTCACCGGCTACTCATTCACAGAAGCTCCTCAGTTTGCTCGCCCGTTGCCTTTCTCTGTCTTTTTAGCCTTCGATGTGTCGCTATGAATGTCAAATTCCTTCAGCTCTGTTTCCTCGTGTATCGAAGACATTTCAAATATCTATTTCTGATTCTGAGTGAAAGTGTCTTTTTTTTATTTCTATTTAGCTTAAGACTTCTTCGTTGCTTACACGTCCAGTTCATGGTATTCTCAGCATCCTTCTGTAGAACTAGATTTCTGCTGTCGCCAGTTTTCTCTTCATCAGTGTAGAGATTGTCCACTGGCATCTCGGAGGATTGAGGTTACATAATAGTTTATCACACTTTTTTTTTGTTCCTAACGATAGTTTCCTATTGAATTCCTGTTTTTGGAGGCATATAGATCCGAAATATATTTGTTTTTCACGAGAGGAGAAGCCAGTATACACGCGGTTTGTTCGGTTGTCTCCGCAGACAATAGGGTGCAGTTTTGACATTTTCATTCATTTCGCGGTAGGATTTCTTTTTGCTAGACGGTTCCCAAGTGACTAGATTTGCAGTAAAGTTCCATCGCGTTCAAAGCCGTTGTGAACTGATAACCTTAGTTTTGTATATCAAGACAGCACCCACTGAAGATAGAACTCACCCGATTAGTATTAGTCTGTGAGATGAGCTTACTAACAATTGTTCTTATTTAACCCTTCAAGACAAGATAAATTTTAAAAGTATTGTTATCCTGTAATAATAGTATTCAATACAGTAATAACGGGTTGCTAGATAAGCTTACAAAACACTACATATGCTGATGTAGTTTCAAAGTTTGATACTGACGAAGCGCAGCTTATTTTCCCCCATAAAATCACAAGTATGGATTACCCACCCCAACGAATTTACCATCGTACACTTGCCAAAAGACCTTGAGTAGAAGGTAAAGGGAATTGTATTTAGCGGCACTGTACATTGAACACGAAGCCTTTTTTTCATTTCTGTTACATCTGGTCTGGTGTTTCTGATATGTATTTGCATATTCATAATAAAATCCTAAGAAGAATTTGCAATGTTATCGGTTCAAACCTGGCATC
Source organism: Acanthosepion pharaonis (assembly GCA_903632075.3). Taxonomy (NCBI): domain Eukaryota; kingdom Metazoa; phylum Mollusca; class Cephalopoda; order Sepiida; family Sepiidae; genus Acanthosepion; species Acanthosepion pharaonis. Next base: position 437,975 of record CAHIKZ030001300.1, on the reverse strand, counting down.
TTGGCTTCAGTCACTTTCCCTACGACATTAACGTAGATTCCCTGTACGTTTCCTATAAATATTTTCATGAAAATTGTTCAGACAATCTTTCCTCCGTGTTAACTCGACGTTACACATTTAGGCGCAGTGCTAAATTGGCAGTTAGGTCTCCTAATTTTACAGTTGAAATGGCTGGATGTAACCGTAAATTATATGATAACAATTTCCTCTATCGCACTTCTTGCTTGTGGAAGTCTCTTCTTGGATCAGTCAATTTTTATCTTCTAAAATTTAGATGCAATACCAATCTTTACCTTTAGTCTCCTTAATTCCTGTTTGTTTGTTTTTAACCCAATTCACCCCATGCAAGGCAGTAATGTCACTAAGACACAAGGGATTACTTTGTGTGAAAAAATTAGAAGTCAGAAACATTATTAATAAGTGAGAACAATAGAAGAGCAATCAACACGACACTGGATTTAAATTTTTGAAGATCAAATTTAGCCGGAAAGGTTTTATTGTTCTCTCTCCTTAATAATGTTTTTTCTTTTTCTCATTTTCTTTCGTATTCAGTAACCCCTTTCCGTCTTAGTGGCTTTATTTTCTTGCTTGGTGTAAAATAATTAAAGAACTACTTATACCAGGTCCTTTGCTACGCGGCGACTTAGTGTCTGCACCGGTTAGGCTGCAATGGAAAGGTTACGTGAATTATTTGTGTTCGAACGAGAAATGTTAGTCGATGTCAGACGGACGGTATGATACGTTTCTCAAATTCTGTAAATATTTGACAACGTTCGATCTAAGATATTATGTGTGTATATCAAGAATATCTAATGGAAGTCATTACAGTCCAACGGGGACAGCGTAGTAGCCGACCACGTTTCCTTAATGATAGGCGTTTGGCTAGAATCTTCTGCGGTAACAATCGACACTGGCTGAATCCACAATACACATTCAATGCGAAAAGTTACTTTGTATATTTTTAGCATAAGATGATACTCTCAGGCTAAAAATGTTTTTAGATATATAGTTTTATAGGTCATAAAATGTTGGTAATTTTGCTACAAAAATGTATTTTTATATGTTTTAGATAATTTTGCTATAAAAATGTATTGTTGGTTATTTTATTATAAAAATGTGATATTGATCCGTTTTACCCAAAGTTGGGATACTAACAGGTGTTACCACCCATGTCAAGGTAGACCTTGGAACAACAGCAATTAAGACTGGTCCCACCCTTTTCAAAACCTCCAATCATCTAATCAAAGGTCTTGCTGCTGTATTTAGTTTATAGTCATACCCTGGGCGAATTTTAAGTTACGTCCCTTGAATTCTAATTATAACTAGATTGAAGAACAAGTTCAGGATATAAACTTCCTTTTATGAGGTGTATCCATTTATTGTTTTCTAAGTACTTATTACTTATTTATAACCATAGCAATAAAAAAAAATCAACAGGAAACTGCTAATAAAAATCAGAAAATAATTTTGTTCTCACGAAAGTAATTAATTTAATTTTTTTTAAGCGTTTCACCCCAAGCAAGGCGGGAAGCCACTAGCACGCAAGGGATTACAGAGGATTTGGAGCTAGAGCAAATAGGAGTGATAGAGGAAACGATGAAGAGAAGGATTGGTGATAGATCAGGGCATCTGGAGACGTCGATTGACATTACATTTGAATAGTTAGAGATTATAGCTATCAGGGAAACAGGAAAAGGGAAGGGAGTTCCACAGGCGAGAGATGCGAGACATGAAATACTGGAGTAGAAGAGGCGGTTACATTTGACAGTTTCGACAGTGAAAAGGTGTGAGCGAGATGCTAGCCAAGTAGAACGCTTAAATTCATGAAGTTTGGGAACAAGCGAAAGCAGCTCCATATCAGTTACCATGAAAGTATTTGTAAAAAACACAGAGAGAGGCGACGGCACGTCTGTGAGAGAGCGACTGCAGACAAGATGCCAGATTAGGGCCAATAACATTGCATATCCGTCTCTGGATCTTATCAAGAACTTTGAGACAAACATAAGGAGCACCAAACCATATATGGCAGCAATGCTCCATGCAAGGGAGAATGGTTGATTTGTAGATTGAAGGGTTGACTCCAGCGAGAAAAAAATTCCTGTCGCGGCACAGGGAAACAACTTTTCCGCATAAATCTTTGTTACTACATACCTTTTGGCAAGTCAATATTTCAGAAGTTTTTTTCTCGACTAATACTATGAGAATATGCCTGAGGAAAAAATTCCAAACATTGCTTTCGACTTATCTGCCAGCTCGTTTAATTATTTACAGGTCTGGCATGTTTGTCATTTGAGTTACGTCCCTTGAATTGATCACAGTTTAAATATTTTGATACTCGTTTATTTCATATAAGGCCCTGTTTTTCTTGATTTTCTTACTATAAAGGTTCACCTTCTACAAGACTCAGCGGTTTCTCGAGGTAGAGGGTAACATTAGGGGACAGTTTGTACAGATAGAAGATGTAGATAGCGATTAACCCTAGACATGAACAGGTTATAGGCAGATACTATTCTCAGTTATATAGTGAAATGAATCCCTTTATCCCCGGTGGGTATATTTTTAGTTGACACTTTATTGCTTCCTTAAATCTCTTTATATAAATTCTTATAACACAGGTTTAGCCTTATCTGTGTTAAGGCCTTTAGATTATGTCATACAAAATTCATTGTTATCATTAATATACTAGCTTCATAATTCATACACCATGTTAAAGCTTCCTTTAAGTTTAAGTTTTGTCTGCTACAAAGTAACTATTTGGAGTAATACATTGAAAATATAACTCACTGGAATAGTAATGGTAGTCAATAAATTGATGGCCTCTTGCACATTTAAAAATCTTCCATTCGTCCGTGTATTGAATAATTTCGCCATATCTGGTCTGGTGCTCCTGCTATGCATCTCGAAATCCTTGAGAAAATCCAAAGAATGATCTGTAATGTAATCGATTCTGACAAGGAATCTCGACTTCAGTTACTTTCTCACCGACTTTGGTTGTCTTCTCTCTATCTTCATCGCAACTTTTCTGACGAGTTTTTTTCCCCCTGGCTTAACGACTATATGCATTTAAGCGTGATACTAAATTGGCCTCTAGGTCGCACCAGTTTACTGTTGAAATACATTGCAGCCACCACTTCTACTCCAATAATTTCTTTTCTCTCACTTCCCGTCTGTGAAACTCACTTCCGTTTCCTTGCTCCTCTGACGACTGCCATCATCAAAAATTTAAATGCAACATCAGTAGCCATCTTCTGTCTTCTTGCATCCCATTCATCTTTTTCCCTTTCCTCAATCATCCCTATACTCAGGTCATCCTAGGGATGATAAACTACATCCGTATCCTGGGCAAGACGATAAACTACATCCAACAGCAAGGCTTCTGATCAGAAGGTTTTGAGGAGCGTGGAACCACCTCTTAATTGCTAGTGTTCCTAGGTCCACCCTGACCCGGGGTGGTAGCACCTGTTAGGGTTCCAGCTATGGACAAAACTTGTTTAAAATAGGTTTTACTACCAGAAATACTTTTTAATAAAAAGATTATTACCAGCTATAACTTTTGAAGGAAAAATTATTATCAGCAATACTTAAAAAAAAATATATCAGCAATACAAACAGCTATACATTCTTTGGAAAAATATGACGACCTTTAGATTTCTTCAAGGAAAAATATTCCCAGAAATAGATTTTTGAAGAAAAACATTACCAGCAATAAACATTTTGTCGGCATTAAATAACCCATTGAGGTTGATATGCCGTAAAACAAACCAAAGCTAACCAAATCCTATATTCAGTCTTCTCTTTCACTTTCACTTTCACTCTCTGTAAGCAACCCCCGTTCTGCTAGTGCCATTTCCGCCTTGCTTTGGTTGAAATGATTGCAAAAAGAATCTTGGTTGAGTTATAGATTTTCGATTAGCAGACACTGAATATATTTTTCTTTAAGTTAATGTATAGTGAAATGGATATGTGGAAATTCATCAGAACAATTTTTAATCATTAGATTAAGTGAATTATGCCGGAAGTACTGAGTATTTCAAGATGAAAAACAACGTTAAGACTTTTTCGAACAGATGAATATACTGTTAATGGAGAGAACTGGAGAAAAAGATGAAATTACTCTTAGATTTAGTCATGTGACACATTTGGGGTACGTAGTCCACCATTATCTCCAATGATGTTTGTTGTGGAACAATAGTGATGCAATATAATTGGCATCTCGTCTGCAGTTGGTCTCTCACAGACGTGCTGTCGCCTTCCTCTGTCTTTTTTACAAATATTAGGTTGGTGCAAAAATAATGACGTAATAATATCGTTTTTTGACGTATTTTTTTTACGTCAAAAACGACATTCTTACGTCATTATTTTTTAATACCAACTTAATACTTTCAAGGTAAATGAAATTCACCATGATTACACAAAAATATCTTGAAACACTAAAAATTAAATTCATTCAATAAAATCGCCATTGTCTTCAACTACGGTCTCCAGGTGACTTTGGAATCTCCTGCAACTCTTGTAGACGCTATCCTTGTTTATGTTGATGAATGCTGCCATAATTCTTGCCTTCAGTTCATCTTTGGTGTTGCAAGGGGTTTTCTTGGTCTCTCGTTCAACTGTGCTCCACACATAATAATCAAGGAGGTTGCAGTCTGGAGAGTTAGGTGGCCAATGTAAGGGGTGATATAGTTATAGAAATTGTCTGAAAGCCATAGCTGGGTTCTCCTGCTTGTGTGTCATGGTGCAGAGTCATTTGGTCAGATATAGGACCTTCCAACAGCCACCCTCTTGAACAAGAACAGCACTACCTCATGGTGCTCTTTTTCTCACAGACGGTAACCAACTGAGCTTAATATATTATGCAGGCGACAAAATCAAAAACAAACACGCATGCGCGAAATTAAAAATATAAAATGGCAGCAATTTACCCCTCACACTCTCTATTTATTTCAATCATGGATTTTTTTTTTAAATAGTTGTATTATTTTGTATGTTAAATGATGAAACTTTTAATTTTGTCATAAAAATGAATGAAAATTGATTGTACTAAACTAATCACCCTAGTAAAACTAACTGTACTTTGTGGCCCCTTACCTATTTGCACTCCACCGCAAAATTTTGACTTCGATCGGTCAATGTATGACTAATTTAGAGGGTGTGACGGGCGGGTGGACATACTAACAGACTAAATCCCAGAATTTTCTATGCTAGAATTCTTTTGCAATACACTGACGCGAATTAAAATCCTCACTGTATTTAGTCTTGTTAAAGTTATAGCAAATATTTTTGTTGAAATTTACAAATTCTACATTTGGCAAACCAATCGAAGAAATTTAATTAATTTTAATAATTTCTGTAATTTAATTTTATTGGACTTCATGGTAAACAATATTTTTAATTTAGTTTCGATTGGTCAATGTATAGCTATTTCAGAAGATGTGACAGACGGACGTATGTCAAAGAATTTTATAGATAGATACATAGATAAATATATAGATATAAACAGACTGAGATAGATAGATAGATAGATAGATAGATAGATAGATAGATAGATAGATATAGATAGATGATAATCAACAGGTTGAGATAGATAGATAGATAGATAGATAGATAGATAGATTTCAATAGATAGATAGATAGATAGATAGAACATATATTTTTATTCGGACTATTGTCCTGATTAAATTAAATTTAAAATGCGTTTCAATTGATCTTTGTCGCCATATTTATCATATGGCGATAAAGATTCTCAATAGATCCGAATAATATAAATAATTATACTAAGCAATCTTCTTCTATCTTCTCTTTTTGAAATTTTCCTTTTTGCAAATAGATAGATAGATGGAAAGATATGAACAGACTGAGATAGATAGATAGATTGATAGATGATAGATAGATAGATAGATTTCAGATAGATATGAACAGAAAACTGAGATAGATATTTATAAAAAACAAAAAGAATAGACTGATATATAGATATATATAATTGAAAACAGATAGATAGATAGATAGATAAATCGATAGAATATAGATAACGATGATGAATGAACAAAGGAAAGAAAGAAAAATTATTTACATTATTCGGACTATTGTCCTCAATATTTGTCGCCATATTTATTTTAAATGGCGATAAAGATGAGACAATATATTATTGTGTAATCAAATAATGTTTTATTTCAATAATGGGTTTTATTATCTACGAATTTTAATACCATCTCAGAAATATAATAGATAGATAGATAGATAGATAGATATTAGATAGATAGATAGATAGATAGATAGATAGATAGATAGATAGATTCAATTGATTTCCATATTTAAATTACAAAACTTTTCTTTATATATTTGGTTTTTATTTTAAAAAGATTTAGGGTTATTCAAGTTTTAGAAACTCAACGAAATTTATCGAATTATTTAAAGCGGACAGGATATGGACACAAACTTTGCGCGTCATATATTAGATTAAGAATGTTAATTATACTATGGGGTTTAAGATACAAATTGCGTGCAGATGATTAAATTAAATCTCCGTGAAATGCGTTTCAATTGTGAAGTCATGACATGCTGGCGTTAAAACTACGAACGATGATGCAATCCTCGAAGTACACACTTTCAAATGATTGGCGAATGAATAATATTCGATTACTGGTAGTTGATTATTTTCCTCGTAATTTTTTACTTTGCATTATCGATCTTTCGCAAGCAATCTTTCATACTTGAGTTTTCGACTATCGTTCCATCTTTTGTAAGTGACGTACATTTCGCTGTCATTTTTAAATTTTTTGCAAATATCTCGATCTGGCGAAGGTTTTTTTTTATCTTTCAGCCAAACACATATATTTATATTGCTTGTGTAATTTTGTTGATAAGTAAATCTTGTGTTTTCACATATAGCAGCATTGCTTACGATTAAAAAACATCTTGTTCGCGTCATTCGGAAATGTGTGATGGGTTTGGTATCTAAATAATATGAAAGCTTTACATGATTACAAGGAAATGAAGAAAAAATAGTTTAGATTGAAAAACAAAAAGAAGACACAGTCTGAAAGAAAGAAAGAAAGAAAGAAAATGAAAGAAAAGTTTCAAAGAATATAAATAAAAAAAAATAATAGCAGGAAAAATTGAAATATATACTTTGAAAAAAATTAATACTTTAATATGAGTAATTAAAATTAAGTTATAAAAGCAATATAGAAAAAGGAGACACGGTTTGAAAAAAAAAAAAAAGAAAGAACGAAACGAACGAAAATAAATAAATAAATTAAGTAATAAATAAAAGATAAGTTTAAATTGAAAAACAAAAAAAAAAAATTGATATGATTTGAAAATAATTTTAAATTACTAACAAAGAAAAGAAATAGAAAGAAACAATGAAAAATAAAAAGTAAACGAAAAAAAAAATTGAATGAATAAAAGAAAAAGAATGAACGAAAGAAAGAAAGAAAGAAAGAAAGAAAGAACATAAGTTTAAATTGAAAAACAAAAAGAAGATAAGGTTTGAAAGAAAGGAAGAAAGAACAAGTTTAGATTGAAAAACAAAAAGAAGACACGATTTTTAAAATTTTAAAATTGAAATTAAAAGATATATTATATAAAAAAAAAAAAAAAAAAAAAAAAAAATCCTATAATTAAAACTTATTGAAAAAAAAAAAAGAAAGAAAGAAAAAAGAACATAAGTTTAAATTGAAAACAAAAAAAGATAAAGGTTTGAAAGAAAAGGAAGAAAGAACAAGTTTAGATTGAAAACAAAAAAAGAAAATATTTTAAAATTTAAAGTTGTATTTTGAATTTTGTAAAAAAAAAAATTGAAAGAAAAAAAAAAGAACATAAGTTTAAATTGAAAAACAAAAATGAATGATAAGGTTTGAAAAGAAATCATTGAAATAAGTAACCATTTCTGAAGAAAAGAACAAGTTTAGATTGAAAACAAAAAAATTAAAAGACAAATCGATTTTGAAAAAAAAAAAAATTTTTTTTTTTTTTTTTTTTTTTAAAAAAAAGAAACTGAAAGAAAAAAATAAATAACTGTTTAAATTGAAAAAGAAAAAATTTGAGATAAGGTTTGAAATTTTAGAAAAACCCGAAAAAAAGACAGGAAGAAAATAGAAAATAAAAAATTAACATTTTGAAACACAGACACATATTTTAAACAATTAATTTATAATACAATGTCACATATATATATATATATATATATATATATATATATATATATATATATATATATATATATGTGTGTGTGTGTGTGTGTGTGTATCTATATATATATACACTGCCGTGCCAAATGCCAGGTGCTGGGAGCCTGTTATCATGCAGAACCATACGCAATTTATAGTTGCTCACTTTCCAGCCTGGGTAGATGTTTTTTTTTTTTTTTACTGGTGTTACACGAAGCAGAAGTTTAGATAGTAAGAGGCACGGCTTATGCGGTTATGTGTGGAAGATAACGATTAACCGTAGACTTGAACAGATTAAGATTGTAATGATCGAGGAATCAGTCTCTTGGCAGTCAGTTCATGTGAAGAAACTACTTAAGTGGAACTTACATCCCACCAGGGGAATATGAAAGGAATGAACGTGGGTGACATGGTGGGTCTTGAAGGTTAGAACTGGTGGAACTTAGGAGTTTACGTCATGTGAACACTCTCCGTGGAAATGGCGATAGGTTAGCGAGAGGCTTGCGACGTCACGTCTGTGAGACAACGGTTGTAAATGGGAAAATAATTCAACGCCTACAAGGACGCGGGAATGGTATTGGACTCCATCTAGAGTGTTAAGTGAAGAAGCTATAAGAACACCGGCTTTTTGGCCATATATATATATATATATATATATATATATATATATATATATATATATATATATATATATATATATATGGAAGAAAAGCATAGAATGCGATACATAGATAAATATTAATAAACTGAGATAGCTATAAGTAGACTGAGGTAGATAGACAGATGGATATGAATAGACTGAGATAGATAGATAGATAGATAGATAGATAGATAGATAGATAGATAGATAGATAGATATAAATAGACTGCGATACATAGATAAAAACAGTATAAATAGACTTAGATATAAATAGACTGAGGTAGATAGATGGATATGAATAGACTGAGATAGATAGATAGATAGATAGATAGATAGATAGATAGATAGATACGAATAGACACCGATACACAGATAAATAAATATTAATAGACTGAGATATGAATAGACTGAGATAGACAGATTAATATGAATAGACTGAGATAGATAGATAGATAGATAGATAGATAGATAGATAGATAGATATGAATAGACTGCGATACATAGATAAATAAGTATTAATAAACTGACATAGATATATATAGACTGAGGTAGATAGACATATGGATATGAATATACTGATATATATATATATATATATATATATATATATATATATATATAGATAGATAGATAGATATGAACAGATAGATATGAATAGACTGAGATAGCTAGCTAGATAGATAGATAGATATGATTAGAGTGATATATGTAGATAACTAGATATTAGACTGATATGCACTTTATTAAGGTGACGAGTAAATTTCAACATCTCCCCCATTGTTCTCGCCTTTTGCCAGACTAAGACCAGAATTGCGAGCATTCCGAATGACCAATCCTGTTATGTCATTACATCATGAATGGCGAACTGGAATGAAAAGAACCCTTGCAAATACCTTTAAAGAAACGCGACAGGAGAAGATATCCAAGCAAAGAGATTAAAGGCCAGAGAGAGAGAGAGAGAGAGAGAGAGAGAGAGAGGAGAGATAGAAAGAAAGAGTGATAGAGGAAGAGAGGGAGAACAAGAACGAAAGATAGAGAGAAGTAGAGAGAGAGAGAGGGGGGGGATAATCTAAAAGTTAATTGAAATAAATGGCAAGGCGTAATCCGGAACAACGAGAAAAGATAAAAAGATAATGTAAATGACTAAATGAAGATTAAATAAACTACAAAATGAAAAGCAGAGGCGTCGTCGAAGAATGATGAATGGCGGGAGACAGAAGAGTACTAAAGAAAGGCATCAAATAGAAATGGAAAGTCGAAGAGTGAAAGTCATTACTGTCTTGTCTCATCTCTGACATAGGAGACTATTACTCAATGGTGACAACAATAAGTATTCGCTACCAGGAACTGGAATGCGGATTTTCAAATCAAACTAGATTTTTTTCCACAAAGAAGTCTGGCGCAACACAATGTTCCTAGCATCATTAAAACTCTAATGATGATGAAATCTAACAGCAAAATGCAATGGTTAACTGGATAGAAAGTAGGAAATAGCGGACGGAGAATGAAGGATTAGGCAGATTAATCAGGGAGGGAAATGATAGTACGAGTATTAGGGCTCTTGACTTCTCTACTGCCGCAGCCGTACTTCCAGTTTTCGTACGTTTTTCAATCTGGTAGCAAAATTTAGACAAAGGCGACCAATCACTGCCCCGATTCCACACTTATTGTATATAATACTCACCCCATTCAGTTCGAATTGTTTCGGATAAAGTTCCGACTAAGGTCTCAAATTACATTCACTGCCTGCATCATTCTTTTTTTTTTTTTGTTTTAGCGCCAAAATATTTTGCTTTTTTTATTTAGGAATATAAATAAATAAAATTGGCTTCTAGGATTTTTAGTCTGGCTTACCTACGCTTTATGTATGACTCGATTAACAGGCGGACTTGAAAGCTGTGGCTGATAAAATACAGTTTTGCTTTCCCTCCTGAGGCTAAATGATTAGTTAAAACCGTGCCGATGAGAAGGATATACATAGTTGAGAAAATGAAGTTGAACAAAAAATAAACACTCTTTACCAAGTGTACCAAGAAATCGATATAAAACTTTCCAAAATATAAACTATTTTCTGGAACTGGAATAAAAACAGTAATACGACTTACCCTGAAACCATAATAACTATATATATGTGAATTTTGTTAATACTAAACACTTTAAATACAGTCATGTGCAAAAGTTAAAGACGGCTTAGTGATTTTCAAGTAAAATAAACTAATATAGGATGTACTATAATATATATTTATTATGCAAAATCATTGAATCATATAAAAATACACAGTACTTCAAAAAGTAACTCCATAAATTTGGGAAACAATTATATTAGGCAGTTTTTTGATGATCTAGCAAATTTGGTAATGTTCAGTATTTTATATATCTGCCTTTGAGGGCACCTCGAGGCAGTGTAATGGTTAGCAAGCTTGTCTCGCTAGAACAATTACCACTGACTAGTGAGTTCGATTCTCACTGGGTTCTCCCTACTTTCGGCCTTGTGCCACATCTAAGCTACGCTTGGAAAATCACTATATGTCTGCCTTTGTTCTTTATTACAGCCTATGGACGACGAGGCATGCTGTACACCATATTTTTGCAGTACTCAGCAGTTATATCACCTACCCTGACTTGTTTTAGGGCATTTTTCAGATTTTTTACGCCTGTGGGTTGTTTATCCTCTATTTTGTCTTTCAGTCGTGTTCACAAGTTCTCAATCGGATTGAGATCAGGACTTCTCGTCATCTTCCTTCTTCTTCTAGAGGAAAGCATTCACTATCTTTGAACGGAGACAGGTGTCACCGTGTTGCATGAATGTTTCGCAACCATGAAAAGCTTGTCCTTCAGCATTTCAAGGTACCTGACACCGTTCATTGTCGTTCCAGTGCGTAAGAAGAGTCCAGTTGTCGATTTAGCGGACATAGTCCTCCCGCCCCAAATCATGAAACTTTAAGGATGTGTTACTGTAGCTTGAGTATAGCAGTCATCATATCTTGTTCCAACAGGTCTACGACCTTGCCTTTTTCGCTGGATAAATTGCAGGAAAGTGGATTAATCCGAGAAAATTTAGTATAGGATATCAGTAATTTGAACATATAATAGGCTATGCTAGGCGGAGTTTCGCCCAATACCGCCAGTTGCTACAAAACCAAAAATCTAAAAATTCAAGTCATCTTTTTAAAGAGCCTAGTCGAATTGAGATTCTCATATGGATGTTATGTATAGCGCCAATCTCGTTCATAAATATACAAACTGTCAGCTATATAAAATTGCTTTCTCAGATGGACAGTCAAATGTGGCTTTGAGCGAATGAAGGCAGTAGGTGTTAGCGAGGACTGTACTTCTTCGAATATTCATTATTATTAGAGATTAGAATTGCACATTGATCCCAGCCTAATGGCCAACGAGTTAATAAAATCTTAATTTAAGGAACACCGGCTACTCAGTCAATGAAAACTGGACGTCTGGTAAAAGAAAACGGTTATTATTACTATCTTCTTCTTAACGCAGCCAGAGGATGCCAGTCTCCTAGGGCGGCTAGCTAATCCCCATTGCAGACGCCTGCTCAGACATATTTTTTTTTGTTAGACACCTACAGAGCCCACCTGAGGTTTATACTGCAACTATGCTGAGCGGACCTTTGTTACAGTTTCTGTGAGAGAGCGTGTTATCTATCGGGATCAACAGTCTCTTTGAACGATGATAGGGTGTACCGTCCCGCATGAATGTATCTCAATCATGAAGTTCTAGCTTGTCCTTCGGCATTTCAAGATAGCTGGGACCATTCATTGTCCTTCCAGTGCGTAAGAAGAGTCCAGTTGTCCATTTAGCGGACATAGCCCTCCCGTCCTGAGTCATGAAAACTTGAGGATGTGCCAACGTAGCTTGGGTATAGCAGTCATCATATCTTGTATTAAGTTACAGTCAGCGCCGTCTGTCTAACTCTCTGCATTAGCAGGGAGAAACCCGGACGAAGCTTTGCCGAAGGGCAAGGTTTCGTTCGGGGAGGTTATGACAGCTCTCGAACCCGCCTAGGCGAGTCGAAGGCTATATTTTTGGCCGGGCCTACGGGTTCGGTTGACCACGTAAAACTCTGCCTTGTGCCACATGCGACCCCCACGTGGAGGGACAGCTAAATATTGTAGCTTGAGTATAGCAGTCATCATATCTTGTTCCAACGGGTGTACGAACTTGTCGTTTTCGCTGTATAAACTGCAGGACAGTGGATTAATCCAAGAAAATTTAGTAAAGGTTATAAGTAATTTGAACATATAATAGTTTCGCCCAATACCGCCAGTTGCCACAAAACCAAAAATCTAAAAATTCAAGTCATCTTCTTAAAGAGCCTAGATTCTTATATGGATGTTATGTATAGCGCCAATCGAGTTTCTGTGAGAAGGGCGTTATCAGTCGTGATCAACAGTCTCTTTGAACGATGACTGGGTGTACCATCCCGCGTGGATTTATCCCAACCATGCGGTTCCAGCTTGTCCTTCAGCATTTCAACGTATTTGGCACCATTCATTGTCCTTCCAGTGGGTATGAATGGGTAAGAAAAAGAGTCCAGCTGTATGTTTAGCGGGCATAGCCCAACCATATCATGGCACTGGGCGGATGTTTCACAGGAGGTTGGGTATAGCGGTCATAGTGGCTAGCAAGCCCAAATCCTCGGTCACGATGACTTGTGACTAGGACAACCACCGACGGCTGTTGATCTCGTCTTACATTTCTATTTATTTAGTGTTAGTGTATCAATAGTGATATGTCCGGGAAAGGGATATATTTGAACGAAGTAGCTAAGTGGTTTTGGCTACTATAACCAAGTAGAATACGGTAGCAGTAATCGACTGTTACGCGTCGTAGTCGCAGGTAAGAAGTGTAGATCAATGGCGTAGTCCAATGGACGTCGTTATAGACTTAGCTCTCAGACTAAGGTTCTTTGATTCACCTACACGTCCGTCGGCATTTATGACGGATACCAGCCAATCATATTCCAGTGAGGAGGAACACAGGTGTACGCATATTCCATTACATCAAATAGGTTCACTAATGCTAATATTAGAACCTGGCGAGAGAAGAATGATTAAATATCTTCCCTGGCCGGTAAATTGTACTAATATTACTATTACTGCAAAATCAGAAATACATTTGACAAATAAGAGAAACCACATCACTTGAGGACTTCAAAAACAGCAACATCTGACATGGAGAGCATGTAAAAAATAACAAGAAATTCTGACGTTCCACAATACTTCAAGCTAAAAGTTAGGAAGGAAACATCTATCGATATTAGAAGGTACGATGAATGTTACTGGATTTGGGAAACCCATTTTCCGGAAAATCTTTTGAATAGAATTAAAAAAAAAATTAAATAAAAGCAGCACTTGCAGCTCAGTCAATGAATGTCAAATATGTCATTGTAAGGAAACGGCATTACCATTAGAGATGATTGCTTTGGTTTGGTTTATGTTGTTTTACGGCATATCAATGTCAATAGGTTATTCAATGCCGACAAGATTTTTACGATAGGTTGATATGAATAGAATATGGTTTCGTTTATTTTGTTTTACGGTATATCAACCTCAATGGGTTATTTAATGCCGACAAAATTTTTACGATAGGTACGTATGAATAAAATATGGTTTCGTTTATTTTGTTTTACGGTATATCAACCTCAATGGGTTATTCAATGCCGACAAGATTTTTATTGCTGGTAATATTTTTTTTTCAAAAATATGTTGCTTCTAATATATTTTTTCCAAAAATGTATTGCTGGTAATTTTTTTCTTCAAAAATGTATTGCTGGTAATAATATATTGTTGGTAATAATTTTATCTTCAAATTGCTGGTAATAAACATTTGCAAAAAGTTATTTCTGGTATTAAACCCTAGTGTTACACTTTCATAGTGTTTTGACCCTATTTTGGGGGTCAACTATTTGCTTATAGCTGGTACCCTAACAGATGCTACCACTCCGGCTCAGGGTGGACCTGATCTTGCTGTAGAATGTATTTTATCGTCTTACCCAGGACGCCGATTAGAGATAAGAACTGCATTTTGACCCCAGCTTAATGTCTTGCGAGTTAAGAAGAGGTTAAGTCAAGTGACACTACCTCAATTAAACCTAGATGTTTCCTTATAGGGAAACGGCTGATATTACTATTACTCTTTACAGACTTGAGTAGTTTCACAGATTGTAAGTTTTATTGAGTTCTCTTAAGTGATAGTCTTAAGTCATTCTAAGTGCGTTTATAAAAGTTTTAATTAAAAATTCACACCTGTCAGAATTTTTTTTTTTTACTTCTTATCATTTGATCAAGGGTGTTAGGTTTGACTAGAATTCTTATTAGGAATTATTCTCATGAAAAAAATAAGATATTTCCGGTCAGTTTGTAAAAGAGCGATTTTTTTTTCCTTTTATATCTGTCTTTGTTTTTTATTTCATCTTCTGCTGGATTATGAAAATAAAATCGGCTCCTTTGTTCCGGAATTACTTCCATCATTATTCAATTTCAAAATTTGCTTAAAAATAAACATTTTTTTTCTAGTTTTATATATTAACAACCACATCTTTTTTTAAATGAACCAACATGTACACTGTCCTGGGTATAACGATAAACTACATCCACGTCCTGGGTTAGATGGTAAACTAGGTCCGATAGCATGGCGTCTGATCTGGAAGTTTTGAGGAGCGTGGAGCCACCTCTTAATTGCTGGTGTTCCCAGGTTCACACCGGTTGGTAGCATCTGTTAGGGTCCTAGCAATGGGAAAATAGTTAAGCCCTCCAAAATGGGTGAAAACACTATGAAAGTGTAAAAATAGAATTTAATACCCGAAATATTTTGTAAAAAAAATATTACCCGTAATAAATTATTGAAGAAAAAAAATTACCAGCAATACATTATTACCAGTCATACATTTTGGAAAAAAAATGTTACCAGTAATATATTTAAAAAAAAAATATATATATATATATATATATATATATATATATATTATCTGCTACATATTTTTTTTAAATTATACCAAAAATAGATTTTTAAAGGAAAAATATTAACAGCAATACATTTTTGAAAAAAGAATATATATATATATATATATATATATATATATATGTGTGTGTGTGTGTGTGTGTGTGTATGTATATTAACAGCTACACATTTTTTTTTAAAAAGTAATACCAGAAAAAGTATTTTGAAAAAAAAATATTACCACCAATATATGTTTTTGAAAAAAAGTATATTACCAGCAATAAAAATTTTGTCGGCATTAAATAACCCATGGAGGTTGATATACCGTAAAACAAACCAAACCAAAGCAACATATACACTTCATTTTATTTTATTTACGGGGCCCTAACTTCACTCCCAATATCTGGCGAATCCAGGTGGCTAAAACTATCTATAAACAAATCAGCTTAAACCAAACTTAAATAGAATAACGTAAAGGTTATAAAATTATTTACAAAGTCGAATTTTGCACAAGGCATAAAGTTTGTGGCACTTATTGATGATCGAACGCACAGTTAATTAGTCTTGGCAACCACACTATCTTGTTAAACTTTACTTCACGGCGAGACAAAAAGAAAAAGAAGAAGAAGAAGAAGAAGAAGAAGAAGAAGAAGAAGAAGAAGAAGAAGAGAACTCATTGTTCTATTGAAATATTAATATAATGTTCAACAAATACGTTTTCATCAACATATCACCAATGAGATGTGTACTCAGCTACCTTAACACTGAAATACAAAAAGCACTCAGAAATGATCTATTTTTAAAAGTGTTTTATTGATAGACTATTTAGAGTGCGTAGAGTACCCAGCGTCGCTGAAATGTGTATATTCATCCCATTTCATTTTAAAGTCTATCTCACTGCGGCCTTAAACACTTTTTATAAGTTATCCAAGGTGCTATACGGAAGATGCAGACCCCGGACTTTTTGTCAAAACTGAGAGAACTATCTGCTGTCTAAAGATCATTAGTGTCAGTAATTTCCAAAATAAATCAGAAAATTTAATTTCCCGACATTTTTCCGTTTTTTCTTCCTCGGAAATATTAGTGTCCCGAAATATTTATGTAAGTCATATATGCGAATACATATTCACGAGCGTCTAAATCCCCTCTCAGTTTGCCAAAATTATCTATCAACAGGTTAAACCAAATTCTTCATGGAATAAAGTAACGCTTACCGACACGGGAGATGGAATCAGCGATAAGAGTTCAAACACAACCGCCTCGTCTTCGTACCCATATTTATTACAACGTTTCGGCATTGTACGCTCTGGCCTCCTTCAGGTGGTTTGAATGTCGAACTGAACCCTTTCTTTCGCTACTTCCACGTGCCATGTTTAATGCCAGTTATCTCTTGTTAATTTTCCCTTTGAAAGTTTTCCATAACCGGGTATTGAACTCACACACTTTGGGTCCTGTCAACAGATTTAACCAACGCCTTTATCCACTGTGCCATATGTCTTTGTGTATGAATTTCTGGATATTATAAACCTAATGTCTCATTACCATTTTTACCATTGCTCATATTGCAATTTTTGCTGTTATCATACATGTTTTTACCAGAGCTCATATTGTAACTTTTGTTGTCATTATCGCTTTTCTCTGGCACTCCTTATTACTGGTTGTATTCATTTCTATGCTTGGTCGGCTCAGGCGATTTTTGTGGTCTAGTATATGTGCTGATTCTTTAAGTTTACGAATTTTCCAATGGTGTTCCTTGTCTATGATCTCAACCTGATCCCACAGAGGGCGGTGATCTCCCTTCTCTCTCCATATGTGGTCAGCCATGCCTGATATTACCCACATGAAGAAGGCCGGTGAGTAAAACGACCGAAACGTTGTAATAAATATGGCGACAAAGATGAGGACAATAGTCCTAATAATGTACATAATACCTCATCTCAGAAATATAGACAGAAACCTCCATTGGCTTCATTTCAGTTTCGTATTGATTCCCTTGTGGAAAAAAGAATGAACAAAATATTCTCCCCGACACAGCTATGGATTAAATAACAGTGACGAAAGAGCTGTGTAGCCTTTGAGAACAAGAAGAACTACACTAAATTCGAAACCCTGAGGAAGGTAAATAGAAAGCACTCCATTATCATTCACAAGATGTTATAGAAAGTAAAGGCAATTGTGAAGAGTCATAATATGACAAATAAAACAAAACCATTGTTAAAATTTGATAAGTCCTTTCTTTATCTTAGTCTTACGTTGTTAAAGATTTCTAAGTTACGCTCCGAACCCAAATATACCGTCCTGGGTAAGACGATAAACTACGTCCAGCAGCAAGGCCTCTGATCCGGAGGTTTTGAGGAGCGTGCAACCACCTCTTAATTGCTGGTGTTCCCAGGTCTATCCTGCTCCGTGGTGGTAGCAACTGTAAGGGTCCCAGCTATGGGCAAATAGTTAACTATTACTTGCAATACGTTTTTGAAAAAAAATATTACCAGCAATACAATTTTGAAGGAAAAATATTACCAGAAACAGATTTTTGACAAAACAAAATATTACCAGCAATAAAAAAATTTGATGGCATTAAATAACCCAGTGAGGTGTTGATATGCCGTAAAATAAAATAAACCAAACCAAACCCAGCTAAAATACACGCATACAAGCTTACATTATTTGCTAAAACGGGTACTACAGGTACTCGTCAACTCTAAGAGACATTTGCCTCTTTACCATCCATTTTGTCTCTTCCCCATCGTCTTTTTACGCATTAAGTTTAGCGCCGTTTTACTCCCTTCCGTCTTACCTCATTACGTCCTGTGAGTATTAAGTTTGCCAAGCCGTCCTTCCTCATAATTTGTCCCGGAAATGTCACCTTGTTCTACGTGCCATGTTTAATGGCTGTCAGTTATCATTTATCTCCTATTAATTCCTCTCTCCACTGCTTTAACCAGGTATTGAAGTCACACACTTCGGGTCCTGTCACTTGGAGAGGGGAATTAATAGGAGATAACTGATAACTGACATCCATCAGATATGGCACGTAGAACTAGAACAGTCTACCTCAGCGAGCGAAATAAAGGGTTCAGTTCGACATTTCAACCACCTAAAGAAGGGCGGAGCGTACAACGTCCGAAAAGTTGCGATAAATATGGCAAAAAAAAGATGAGGGCAATAGTCCGAATAATGTAAATAGTGTACATAATACCGCATCTCAGAAATATAGACAGATACTGAAGAAGGCCGGAGCGTGCAACAGCCGAAACGTTGTGATAAATATGGCGACAAATATGAGGACAATACTCCGAATAATGTGAAAAAGTGTACATGATACCTCATCTCAGAAATATAGACAGATACTCTCGAGCTCTTTTATTTTCCATTTTCTTCAAAGCTTACTTATTGCTCACATGTTCAGTTTATGGCATTCTCAGCAGCCATCCGTAGATCCATATCTTTGTTGCTTTCAATGTCTTCCCCATCTGTAAAGAAATTGTCCAGCATTCCCCGCTGTGTAGAACGATTGATATTCCATAACAGTCCAGCACGATTTTATTTGTTTCCAACGAATTTTGGTTATCTCTTAGTCCTTGGTTTCATTTCTGGAAGGTATCTTTCACCATTTCAGTGTACCGCAGGATCTGTGTGTCACAGTTGCCGTTGGCTCTTGCCACACGACCCAGAGTGTAAAATTCCTTTAGCTGCTCGATTGTGACGTCTTTAATTCTAAGCTCACACAGGATGAAACCGCGAGAAATATACTTATTAAGTTTGTATTCAGGGATGTCAGAAAGAAGAAGAAGAGTTGGTTAAGACTTAAGCTTCCCGTATAATTATAAATGTGAGGGAATTGTGGAGAGCCATAATCACCCACGTCCTGAAAGGACACGACACACTAACCTTGCTTCTTTCCTCTTCAATATGTTACACCTTGCTTCTTTCCTCTTCAATGTGTCTTGTGAGTGTTAAATAAGCTAGGCCTTCTTTTCTTATTTTTTCAATATAACTTGTAATCATTCAATACACTACACATTCTTTTCTATTGATCTGTTTGTTAAATACACCAGTTTTTTTTGTCATTTGTTCAGTGTCTTGTATTTATTAAATACAACAGACTATCTTTTCTACTTCAATACGCTCGAGTTTCTTTTCTCATTTAATCAACATATATTTTAATTATTAAATCCATTTGTCTTTCTATTCTCATTTCTTCAATATATCTTATAATCATTAAATACACTCAGTCAGTTCTGTGCTATGCGTGATACACGCTTAGGCGATCATGTATCTTTCGATTCATGACTGATGAGGCAGATTTCTTTTCTCACTATAGGTTGCTATTTCTTTCTGCAGTAGACCAGTTGCCATCCAAGTCTATAGAACTCGGTCTCTCCTGCTCTTTACTCATAGCTGGGAGGAGAAGAAGAGGATTCTACTTTTCCCAAGGGTCAGTCAGTTATGTGCCATGCGTGATAAACGCTTAGGCGATCATGCATCTTTCGACTCATGACTGACGAGGCAGATTTTTTTCCCGCGGTAGGTTACTATTTCTTCATGTGGCAGACCGGTTTTCATCCAAGGCCATAGAACACAGTCTATCCTGCTATTTACCCATAGTTGCGTGGAGAAAATGAGGAATCATACTTTTCCCAAGGTATTAGTAAGTGAATGTAATGGGTTTGGCTGTAATTTGAACTCGGCTTTCCAATTCCTCAGTCTGAGCCGCTATACATTTCCCCTCTTAAATACATTAGTCTTTCTATTCTCATTTCTTCAATATATTCAGTACATTTTCAAGGCGCAAATCTTTCATTTCTCCTGCTGTGCTTGTAAATGCTCTCAGCATTCTTTTCTGATTTCTTCAATATTTATTGTAATTATTCAATACGCGAGTCTTTTCTCTTCTTCTGATTGAAATATATATATATATATATATATATATATATATATATATATATATATATATATATATATATATATATATATCAGTGGATCAGTTATGTGCCTATGTTTGATACACGCTAAGTCGATCATGTATTTTTTCGATAGATGACTGACGATGAAGATTTTTTTCGCGCACTAGGTTTCCATTTGTTTTTGCGGGAGACCAGCTGCTATCCAAGGTTAGAGAACCCAGTCTGTCTTGCTATTTGCACATAGTTGTGGGGAGAAGAAGAGGATTCATGACTTTTCAAATGGTATTAGCACGTTAGTGAATGTAATGGATTCGACTGCAATATGAACTAGGCTCTCCGATTCATCAATCTGAGACGCTATACATTACTCCTCTTAAATACACTAGTCTTTCTATTCTCATTTCTTCAATATATCTTGCAATTTTTTCAATACACTGGTCTTTCTACTTCTCATTATAATATATCTCTCTGTTTGAAATATATATATATATATATATGTATACATATAGATATATATATATATGTATACATATATATATATATGCATACATATATATATGTGTATACATATATATATATATATATGTATGAATATATATATATATATAATTCTTTTTATATATATATATATATATATATATAATTATTTATTTAAAAATATGATTCCAACACGCTACATAAGAGTTCTCATGTTTCAAAACAAGAGCCGAAATCTTCAATATAATTATTTGAATTAAATTGAATTAAAGTACTAAGTATTAACGTACTATTTGAAGTACTATTTGAAGTTCTAAGTATTAAAGTACTGTTTGAATTAAATTGAGCCGAAAACTTATTAAATTGAATTAAAGTACTATTTAAAGTACTAAGTATTAAAGTACTATTTGAATTAAATTGAATTAAAGTACTAAGCTCTGTTCCATCTTCAAGCGAAAATTTTTTTTTACCTAACGAGTTCTTTCCTATTTTCTATATATTTTATATATATATATATATATATATATATATATATATATATATATATATATATATATATATATATATATCTTTGTAATTTCCTCACTCCTGGTCGTTACTCACATTTTCTGTTTATTAATTTCACTGCATTTGTCTGTAAAACCCCATTTTTCAAGTGCCTTCTTCATCTTTGAGAAAGTGGTCTAGGGTTAAATATGTCATAGGAATTTAACCCACCGTTTTTATTGATATTTACGTCTCTCCTGACACTTTGCTTAGTTTCTGAGAGTCATCTTTCACATTTTCAGTCGCCTCTTACAACATTGGTCATAGAGTTAATTTTCTGGAGCTGCTGGATTCTGCCATCTTAAATTCGAAACTAGAAGTAAACATAGGGAAGCCTGCTTAATGAGTATATATTTAAGAATGACACCGAAAGAACAAAAAGGTTTGGTCAAGAAGTGTGGAGCCGCAAGGGGCGAGGAAGTTGTGGAGATCCATGATCATTCACGTTTTGAAAGTACACAAATGAGAAAATAAATAATGATGAGATCAAAGAAATTAATCCAGTTCCTTCTGTACTACACCATATGGTGATGACTCAGTCATACAAATAAACTAGAGATTGGGCACAAGGCCACAAGTTTTCAGCTCTTATTGATGATTGAATACAAATCTCGTTAAACTTTACCCCATGCCAAGAGTCAAAGACAACGAAGAGAAGAAGAATTAGGAGTGGGATGAAAAGAAGAAGAATTAGGAGAAAAAGGATTAAGAAGAGGAGGAAGAGAAACAGAAGTGTTAGGTCCAGAAGGAAGAATTAGGTTGAGGAGAGAGAGCAGAAGAAGATTTAGAAGGAGGAGGAGAAGGAGAAGGAGAAGGAGAAAGAGAAAGAGAAGAAGAAGAATTAGGAGAGAGAGAGAGAGGAAGAGGAGAAAAAGAATTAGAAGAATTATGTGGATGTGGAAAAAAGAAGAACAATTAGGAGGAGGAGAAATAGAAGATGAAAAATTAAGAGGAAGAAGAAAGAAGAAGAAGAATTAAGAAATGGCGGAAGAGAAGAAGAATTACGAGGAAGAGAAGAATTAGATCGAGGTGAAAGAAAAGAAAAGAATGAGGAGTAGGATAAAAACAAGTAGAAGAATTAAGAGGGGGAGGAAGAGAAGAAGAAGTATTAGAAGAGGGAAGAAGAGATGAAGAATTAGGAGGAAGACAAGAAGAATAGGGAGTTAGAGGAAGAGAAGAAGAAATAAGTGGTGGAGGAAGTGAAGAAGAAGAATTAGGAGGGGGAAATGAAGAAGAATTAGGAGACGGAGGAAAAGAAAATGAAGAATTAGGTTGATGAGGTAGAGAAGAAGAAGGATTAGGTGGAGGAGGAAGAGGAGGAAGAGTAGAAGAATTAGGTGGAGGGGGAAGAGGAGGAAGAGTAGAAGAATTAGGTGGAGGGGGAAGAGGAGGAAGAGTAGAAGAATTAGGTGGAGGGGGAAGATAAGAATAATTAGGTGCAGGGGAAGAGAAGAAGAAGAATTAGAAGGAGGAGAAAGAGAAGAAGTATTAGGAGGAGGAGGAGGAGGAAGAAGAAGAGAAGAAGAAGAAGAATTAGGAGAGGGAGGAAGAGAAGAAGAATTAGGTGGAGGGAGAAGAAAAGAAGAAGAACTAGGAGGGGGAGGAGGAGGAGGAGGAAGAGAAGAAGAAGAATTAGAAGGAGGAGGAGGAAGAGAAGAAGAAGAATTAGGAGAGGGAGGAAGAGAAAAAGAATTAGGTGGAGGGAGAAGAAAAGAAGAAGAATTAGAAGGAGGAGGAGGAGGAAGAGAAGAAGAAGAATTAGGAGAGGGAGGAAGAGAAGAAATTAGGTGAAGGAGGAGGAAGAGGAGGAGGTGGAGGAGGAAGAAAAGAATACGAATTAGGTGGGAGAGGAAAAGAAAAAAATGGAGAAGCACGGTTCAATTGAAATATTAATATAATGCATAACAAAAAGTTTCCCTCAATATGAAAATATCACCAATGTGATGTGTACTCTGTTGCCCTAACACAGAAATGCAAATAGCACTCAAAGACGATCTATTTTTAAGTGTTTTATTGATAGACCATTCCGAAATATTGTAGAGAACTCAGTGCCGCTGAAATGTGTAGAGTTATAGTCATTTCATGTCAAAGTCCATCTGAGTGCGGCCTTAAATACTTTTGATAAGTTATCCAAAGTGCTCTGCGGGGGGTGCAGACATTCTACTGAGTGAGCTGTTGTCTAAAATTATTACCTGTCATTAACTTTTAAAATAAATAAGAAAATTTCATTTCCTAACTTTGTTTTTTAGTATCTACTCCATCTTTGTTTTTACCGTGAAACGTTACCTGCTCGAACTGTTATAAAACTCATATAGGCAGTTATAATCAAAAGCTCTAGAAAATATATACCAACCAAAAATAAAATGAAAAAAAAACCAAAAAACTTTTGCAATATGTAATTATTAGATTCGTTGGTCTTTTATTTTTCTAGTATTATAATATTTTTTTCTGATTGAAAGCATATGTATCTTTGTATTGTATATTTTTGAATAAAACTTTGAGAAACACACCGAATGAATTTGTGTTCAAAGAGAGAACCAGAAGAACTGGCTAAGATTAGAACTTTCAGTAGAGTTACCAGCGAGAAGAAAACCATTTTAAAATAGACAAAATATATATTGTCGTATAATTAAACTGAAATATGTTCATTTTATTAGATAATGTCAAAAATATATAATTGAAAAATCTTTCTGTCAAAAATAAAATACTGAGAAATCTTTATATCAATAATATAAAAGTGAGTAATCTTTATGTCAGAAATATAATTCCGAGTAATCTTTAAAGCGCATTATTTAATCCAGCAACTCCACTCACAACATTTGACTATTTGTAATCTTTTAACAACTTATTCTTTAAGAAACTTAATCTTCATTTTATCATCCAGTCGGATCACGATCTCTATTTGATTTGCATTTGATCTCTAACACACACACACACACACACACACACATATACACACAGACACAGACACAGAAACACACACACACACACACACACACACACACACACACACACACACACACACACACACACACACACATATATATATATATATATATAGGCAGCATATTTCCATTCAAGCAGGTTTGGTTAAATAATTCAGACGTATTATGTCTATTTTGCTGAGTTTTAATCCGTTCACGTCTACGAATTAGTTTTTTCGTGGGTCTGATAAAAATAATAATTATGTTAGTTTTTCAACCACGACGTTGATGAGACGCTTTACGTTTCATTTGCATGAAGATAGTTCAATTTCAGAACATTTAAAAGAACACTGATGTCTACATTCACAGTTTAGACAGATATTAATCGAAAATACATCAGTTCTCCCTCAAATAATAATAAGCAAATACTTAAAATTATCAAAGCCCTTTATATAAGATAATTGCGGCCAAAAAGTAAAGTCAAATTTGAGTATCGCAACAAATTTCTTAAACGTTTGTAGCAAGAAAAATTATATAAAAATGATAAATTAAACTATTATAATTAAAAAAATTATATTTTTGTTATTTTTTGGAAAATGCAAAAGTTACCTTCCTTGCATAATTGTAAAGTTTGATATTGAGACGCTGTAAAATGAACAGTGAAAAAATATTTTGAATTGACGGAGCTATTGTATACTGTATCCACATATATTTAACACCACTGAAGATGGTCTCAGATGAGATTGAAAGTACTTGGGAAAATAAAAATTATTTGAAAGAAAAAATTGTCATTTTTCCTAATCTATTTTCTACAGGCCCCAAGAAATTAATTCGTGTAATAGAAAGG
>CAHIKZ030001300.1:397500-407500 GCA_903632075.3 Acanthosepion pharaonis | reverse complement strand
ATGTACATTTTTCCTCACTGGTAACATGCAATTGCAATGTGTATGAAACTCCGACTCATGCTATCGATGAGCAAACAAATTATATTTATTAATATAAAGTTTTAGAGCTCTGTTGCATTATATCGATCAGTATTTTATGCAAATCAGCACTCAATGTGCTGTGTTTGTTTTATTTTCGATTTTGCTTTTAATCCTGAAAAAAAAAACAAGTCTAACCATTTTTTATTACAAACAAAAGTTCTCATTGATACACACACACACACACATATATATATATATATATATATATATATATATATATATATATATATATATATATATATATATAAAGTGAGCATTGAATTTACACTCAGCAACGAATAGTTTTCATGGCAGACGCAATCGTCAGCCTGAAACAACCTGTCACCTCTGATAAAATTGAATTCAATGTTTCACTTTTATTTATATTTATATATGTTTTATCTCTGATATTGAGCACTGTATCCCATAAATATATTGATTTAAAACTATATTTCTTCATATATATATATATATATATATATATATATATATATATATATATATATGAAGGAATTTTTTAAGTAATGCTATATTTATGGATAAAATACTCAATATCAGAGATAGAGCTTAAATATAAATAAAAATGATCATTGAAGTCAACTCTCTCTCTCTATCTATCTATCTATCTATCTATATATATATATATATATATATATATATATATATATATATATATATATACATTAATTGAAGAAGACCAAAGACTTAAAATCTCGTAGGTAATATTTTTTTTTTCTTTCATGAGAGCTCTAAAAACAGCATTTCTTAATCTTCAAGACCTACAAACAAATCCAATAATCCTTAATCCTTAAAAAGTGAGTGATGCATTTTACAGATTTTAAGTGTTTAATATTCAGTTAATTTATATATATATATATATATATATATATATATATATATATATATATATATATATATATATATATATAGAATTATATAGTATAAAATAAACATCAGCAATATCAGATTCAGTCAGTTTCCATAGCTTTTTTATGCCTTTTTCTATAAATATTTATAATTGTACTGAAGTTCTGTTTGGTAGGGAAAATATCATCAGAACATTTGACCTGAAAGCATTTCTAGAAAAAGCAAAGAAAATATGATTCGGCGGTGGACTAGTGACTGAAGCTTAGATGCCAGGTCAGGATAGATTATATTGCAGAATCTTTGGATTTCATCAAGAATCACTATTGATTGATTTGGGTTTTTTACGGTTTATCAAAACTTTTGCAGCTTATTTAAACCAAGAAAATATTTTTTTAGATTGTAAGATAATCTTTTCGGATATAATAATGATTTACTGATACAATTCTGAGACATCCGGAGGAGGCATAGCATGTTGAACTAGAACAATGTAATACGGTGGACAAAATAAAGGGTTCGGTTCATAAATTCCAATCACCTGACGAAAGCCGGAGCGTACAACGGCCGAAACGTTGTAAATATGGCAATGAAGATGAGGGTAACAGTCCGAATAATGTAAATAATATAAGTAGTCATAATACCTCATCGCAGAGATATAGACAATTATCGAAAACAATAAATGCAAAACGAACGACAATGCATGTATTAACACAAGGAACTACATGAAAGGAAAAATCATAAAAGCTATAATAAGAATGTACCAGTTTATGTATGTGTGCATGTATGTGTGTTCTCGCGAGCGCGTAACAAGCGTGTCTGGGAGAGTACAAAATCAAGAAAGAAAACCATGAAAATAAACGTGCCCCAGTGGAGACATTTTACCCACGTGTGACTACATCTGAAGGCCTGAGTTAAAATCTGAAAAAAAAATGCTAAAAGGTGAGAATGCATGCCTTTATTATAGGCTTAGTCAGTGCCCCCGAGCGACAGTTTTTTAGCAAATTCTGGTGGTGTACGCCACAACATATCAATGTGCAAAAGCGATTGCGTCTAGAGAACTTGTCTAGCACGATGCACTGAACCAATTATCTGAGCATCAGGTTTTACTGCAAACTCGATATCATTCTTTTAATGATTAACCCATTAACTGCCAAATATTTTTAATGCGCATTTTTGGCCCAGACACGTGTCTTAGGAGTTTATTTATTCCTTATGTTTAATTTCAGTAGTTACCATTGTCGTTTTTATAGAAAATAGAACATCAAATATATATGTGTTTAAAACATGAAAAAGTAATATTGATTGGAAATAATAAAAAAAATACTTTACAAAATAGTCCTTAATTTTCTACTCGTGAAATATAAAATTACGACAGAAAGTGTCTTCTTACGGCTAATAATAGAAGCCTTAAAGGCTAAGTGTTGTAAAATATACCTCTGCAAATGCAATGTATGTAAGCAATTCAATGTAAATACAAGGAATAACATGTAGTGAGTTTAATTTTAACAGATCCCCAAATGAGGCTCACGGCAGGAAATGGTTTAAATCGTTTATTCAATAAAGCAAATATACCGTCAATCCTTACACACAAGACAAATAGCTCAAGAAACTTGTGAATATCTGAAATTACAGATCTATATATACTATGATCTTTCTTTTTCAGTGGAACATTTAATTCATAATTGGGGAACAATTAATGATAGGAAACAAGGACAATTACAAGCATAGACTGTAATTAAAGTTATTTGAGCGACAGAAAATCCGTTTCTCGTTGTTTCTCCTTGGTATTCACCCCTAGTTGAGCAGACATATTTACGCAGTAACAGAAGCAAGAAAACTGGTGCGATCAAGCACAAAAGTTTGATCTCGTGAATACAATAGTGCAAACACTAAGAACGCATCAAAAGAAAGCGGGGTGACAAGCCTAAAGACAGGATAATTTTAACTTAACCTTGTATATATATATATATATATATATATATATATATATATATATATATATATATATATCAATATGTGGTGTGGTTCAATTTACATTACATGAATCATTCATACAAAAGCAGATATAGAAGTTAATGTTTTCAATGGCGAGAATACATCCTCGCAAACAAATTTAATAAAGTACATTAACCCCGAACCTGTATATGAATGTTATGACCATATTCAACTGGAATTTATAAACAGAGATCATAACATTCATTTAGGGGTTCTGGGTTAGTGTACTTCATTAAATTTATTTGCGAAGATGTATTCTCACTTTTTAAATCATTAACTTCTATATCTGTTTTTTGTATGAATGATTCATGTAATATATATATATATATATATATATATATATATATATATATGGTGTATCAAAAATAACTTTACAAACTTTGGGGGTGGGTTCCTCACACCAAAGCAAGGACAAGAATCCATATAAAAACATTTCCGCAATTCCTTCGTTTTTGAGTTATTAAGTTTAAAGAAAGTTTTCAGTAGATGGTGCTGTGTTGCCATATAGACTAGGTTACATTTGACATTTGTGTACATTTGTGGCTAGTCTGTCTTCAGCGTTTAACGTGTGTAGTGACTTAACTGAGAAGTGTTCCGTTTAACAATGGTAGGATATTCACATTGTGAGCAGGCTGATATGATTTTTAAATACGGCCGCGCGAATGGTAATGGACGCGAGGCTGCACTGCTGCATCGCATAGTGTTCCGAAACCGAAGGCAGCTGAGTCATCCAACCAATACTGCTGTTTATCATCGCGTTGTTCAGACAGGATCCGTAGCATCAGAAACTATGGAACGAGGAAGATCGAATGCATATTTAACAGCGTCTACCGTAAGCATTAAATTTAACTCAAAAAACGAAGGATTTGCGGAGATATGTTTATATGGACTTTTGTCCTTGTTTTGGTGTGAGGAACGCGCGCTCAATGTTTGTAAAAGTATTTTTGATACACCTTTTATATACATATAAACTATATAAACTTAGGAAAACCACAAAAATCGAATTTAATTTTATTCTTGGTATCAGTGCTCTTGAATTTCCTCCGAATTATAGAAATCTTTTGTTATATATCCCCAGCAGAAAATGATCGTTAATATACGTACAGGACTTTTCACTCCGGAGGCACTGAAAGGTGCCACACCAATAATTTAATTCGCAGCTGATTATGGCAACTTACACAACATGAATGAATTCAAATTGTTTAAGCAAGTCTTGGTATCTTACAAAGTGAAGTTTTCCCGTAAATGAAGACGTGTCAAACGGAAGCGTTCTTATCTATTGTCCGAAAGATTAATTCCCGAAAGTCAAACTCCTGAACCATGCATTCTCAGCTTGAGACGACACACGACCCAACAACAATAAAGTGTTCCGTCTTCTGAATCACGAATTTTTACAGCGGTCATGTAAGCACGATTATAACACTCCTGATATTCCGATTGCATTATGGCCTGGTGAGAGTTCGACCAAGTTGATCCCTACAGCAAAGTTGCAAAGATATTTGCGTTGTTAGTATCGTGACATTTGAGCATAACACGAAAGCCAGCAATTTGTGTCTTTCATTAATTCTTCTTCTTTTGTTGTTGCCACGTGGGAGAATGGTCAATAGACGGCCAGGTTATGCTTTCTTTTACATCAATATCTTTGCCCACCGATCGTCTGGAACCTATGGAGTTCAGTCAAAAGGTCATTTTTTTATTCAATTCTTACTAATTAATGGAACCTGCTGGTTAAGACTCCAAGTAAAACAGATGAATATCTAAGTCTTGCTTTCGAAGTGTTTATGAGGAGGAGTAAACTATATAATGATCTGATATGAACGAAAAGAAAATAAGACAACCTAGGGTGATGCCACTCTTGTTTCTTTCAAAGTGTTTAGGTACTCACTCGTTAATCACATCATCACTTACACTTTAAAAAGATCTTCTTTTGAGATTGTAATCAGCTACCTCGTCGGTACCTGTCTATATTTTATGAGATGAGGTATTATGTACACTATTTACATTATTCGGACTATTGTCCTCATCTTTGTCGCCATATTTATTAAAGCTTTTCAGCCTTTCAGTATCTGTCTATATTTTTGAGATGGGGTATTATGTACAGTATTTACATTATTCGGACTATTGTCCCCATCTTTGTTGCCATATTTATTAAAACGTTTCAGCCTTTCAGTATCTGTCTATATTTCTGAGATGAGGTATTATGTACACTATTTACATTATTCGGACTATTGTCCTCATCTTTGTCGTCATATTTATTACAACGTTTCGGCCTTTCAGTATCTGTCTATATTTCTGAGATGAGGTATTATGTACACAGACATGACAGAATTGAATAGACGCTCACAGAAACCATTTATTTTATTAAGCAAGTAATTTATACAAATGAAGTAATTATAAATGGCATAAATTTAATAACTAATACTTGGTTGACATCCCTTTTACTATTTTTAATGCAAGGACCCTTCCAGGCATGCTAGCGATGAGTTCATGCATATCATCTTGAGGGATTTCTTGCCATGTTTGACGCAATAATCCTAAAAGTTTGGACTTAGAAGATGGCTTCGTTTTCTTTTTGCGGAGTTTTCGATCTAATATGCCCCAAAGGTATTCAATAGGGTTAATATCCGAGGACTGACTTGGCCATGGAAGTTTATTGATCCCATTTTGTCTCAACCAATGTTGCGTTGCTTGAGCAGTGTGACATGGAGCTCCATCTTCCATAAATAGGGAGTCAACTTTACTCATTCTACTACTTGAAAATATTGGAAGGAGCCCTTTCTTTAATATAGAAATATATTTGGTTGAATTAATATTTCCTTCACACTCCACAAGCTCTGAGTGACCATCACTCCAAATTGCACCCCATACCATTACTGAAAGGCCCCCATGTTTCACTATTGGCTGCAGTCTTTTAAAATCAAACTCTTGACTACAGAGTCTCCATACCCATACTCTTCCACTCAGAAAATAATGAGAATCTTGACTCATCAGAGAAAATGACAAGTGGTTCAAAAGGTCACAGGTCTCTCTACCATCTCATGAGCCCAATCATTTCTGCGTTTGATATTGGCTGGACGGGGAAGTGGTTTCCTTCTCGCAGCTCTGTCATAGTAGCCCAGCTTGTGAAGGTACCTGACAGCTGTTCTGGGACTGACATAATCTTGTGTTGCTATGTCAGAAGCCTTGCAACGTAGGTCCTGTTCAACATTTCTTTCGACAAGACGCATGATTCTTTCAGAGGGCCCATGGCGGCCTGGATGAGGTTTTGTGCACTTCTTGCCCTCTCTGGTGAATTGTACGATCATTCTATTAACAGTAGAAAGGGGTATTGAAAGAATTTCAGATATTTTTCTTTGACAAAGACCACCTTCATGTTGGCCCACGATACGTCCTCGCTGAAATTCGGATAGGTCTCATGCTCCTTGGGTTCATGGCATGTTCCAGTATTGTTATCTGCAATTTTAATCAAATAAAGTTATTTTATCTTGGTTATTAAAAAAAATCAGAAATAAAATTTATCTTGGTGTCTATTCAATTCTGTCATGTCTGTGTACACTATTTACATTATTCGGACTATTGTCCTCATCTTTGTCGCCATATTTATTACAACGTTTCGGCCGTTTTACGCTCCGGCCTTCACGTGGTTGGAATGTCGAACTGAACCCTTAATTCGCTCACTGGAGTAGACTGTTCTAGTTCCATGTGCTATGCTTAATGGATGTCAGTTATCAATTAATTCCTCTCTCCAAGTTCTCCATTGCCTTAATTAACGACTAAAAAAATATGTGGATCCAAAAAGAGTATAAAATGGAAAAAAAAATCACTCAAAAGTTGATAAAGAAATAATTCCTTCCTCATTCGTTATTTATTAATGCGTCTTCGATTATTTCTTGCTTCGGCAACGATTACTTTTTGAAAGAGCGTTGGCTGAAAGGTTCCTCAAGGTTATATAAATAAATAACGTCCATGTGGAGAAGTAAACTATATAATCATCTGATATGAACGAAAAGAAAATAAGACAACCTAGGGTGATGCCACTTTTATTTCTTTCAAAGTGTTTAGGGCCTTACTCGTTAATCACACCATCACTTACACTTTAAAAGATCTTCTTTTGAGATTGTAATCAGCTACCTCATCAGTATCTGTCTATATTAAATGAGAAAAGAATCTCGAGCGTATTTATAAACACAGAAGTAGAAAAGATAGTCTGTTTTATTTAATAAATACAAGGCACTGAACAAATGACAAAAAAACTGGTGCATTTAACAAACAGATCAATAGAAAAGAATGTGTAGTGTATTGAATGATTACAAGTTATATTGAAAAAATAAGAAAAGAAGGCCTAGCTTATTTAACACTCACAAGACATATTGAAGAGGTAATATGCAAGGTGTAACATGAAATATCTTCTTCTGATTAATGTGTCGTGTCCCTTCAGAACGTGGATGATAATGGCTCTCCACAATTCCCTCACATTTATAATTATACGGAAAGCTTGAGTCTTAACCAACTCTTCTTCTTCTTTCTGACATCCCTGAATACAAACTTAATAGGTATATTTCTCGCGGTTTCATCCTGTGTGAGCTTAGAATTAAAGACGTCACAATCGAGCAGCTAAAGGAATTTTACACTCTGGGTCGTGTGGCAAGAGACAATGGCAACTGTGACACACAGATCCTGCGGTACACTGAAATGGTGAAAGATACCTTCCAGAAATGAAACCAAGGACTAAGAGATAACCAAAATCAGCAGAATAGTCTATCTGAAATGTTTACACAGAGGGGAATCCTGGATAATTTCTTTGCAGATGGGGAAGAGATTCAAAGCGACAAAGATATGGATCTAAGGATGGCTGCTGAGAATGCCATAGACTGAACATGTGAACAATAAGTAAGCTTTGAAGAAAATAGAAAATAATTTTATTTTTCTTTGGATCTTCAGACTTCACTTTCAAAGTTGAAACGAAAAATGAATTTAAAATTTACACTTTTAAAGGATAGTAATTAAACTTATATAAGGTGACATAGAGGGTGGTGGAGAATAGTGTGAGAGACATGGTCGAGTTTAGAGAGGGGAGGAAGAGATTTAAAATTTATTTTTATTACAATATTTAATATTAGGGAGGAGTGGGTAAGGATCAGATATTAGCCTATTTAATCTGACAACTCAACGGAAATGATATGGGAAAAAGGAAAAAAGAAAAAAGTGGAAAAGGAAAAAAGGTGGTAAAATAAAGGGATAAGAGATGTACGTGCGTTTTTTTTTGGAGGAAGGAGAAGGGTGGTATAGCTTTAGTAATTCATATATATATATATATATATATATATATATATATATATATATATATATCAGCATTATAGTCTATCTAAAATGTTTACAGATTATTAATCTTTTATCAATATTAATGCTTTTGTTGTCATTATATCTATATATTATTAGAAGTATATGTGAATGATCTTTCTTTACTATTATATATATATATATATATATATATATATATATAAAAGTGCATTTGAGAAAATTCGTAACCGTAAATGATAGAGATATCAAATTAGGCAACAGGATACTTGTTTATGGAGCAGCCATTTTGACCAAACTGTTTTACTGCTCAGAATTGTGGATCCCATATAGATTCCACATCAATCAGCTGGGTGCCTTCTACAAATGTTGTCTCGGCGTAATCTGTGGCTATACTTTTGACAGGAGGGTGTCCAATGCTGATCTTCTCACAAAAAATAACATCAGTGGAATTTAGGCATTCCTGGTGCAGTCACAACGTCCCTGTTGCAAGGACAGAATACTTAAGGTCCTCATACATAGCCAGCTTGACAGTGGACAAAGCACTGTTGAATAGCCGTGGTTTAGGTATAAAGACATGCTAAAGAGTAACCTCTCAGCTGTCAATGTGCCTCATACTAACTTCGACCTGGATAGAAATAACTGGAGATATTTGTGCCACAGTGGTATCAAACATTTTGAAATAAGCCGTATTGACAGGCGAAGAGGCGAATGGTAACGGCGAATAGCGCTAGCAATTATTCCTGTTGCTATGTACCAGGTCCTCGCTGTGGCACGATATGTGGACTTGTATGCAGGTCACTAGCGGGACAGAAGTGTCACATACGGGAAGAATAAAAAATGAATGAGGTTGTCGGATCCTCATACGTTGAAATCGACGTTCAATTATACATACATTTCAATACACACACACACACACACACACACACACACACACACACACAGATATAAGAAAAAAGGGAAAAAAATTGTTATTTAAATTTTCCTAATAAATCATTTTTATCATTAGTTATCTACCATCACCTGAAGAAGTACCATCTTAGCATTGAAACATGAAAGTTATTGTGTAGCGATGTAAAATGTTGTTATTGTAATTTATTATAATAAAATAATAATGATAATAACAATAATTATATCTATCTATCTATCTATCTATCTATCTCTCTCTCTCTCTCTCTCTATATATATATATATATATATATATATATATATCATTGGATTGATGTGAGTTTGTGACCCTGCGATCATCAGACAAATTAATTTTCGCAATTATGGTTCATATATATATGTGTGTGAGAAAACATAATTCTGTGAACAAAACGGCTGAACGCTCTGTGCGTTGAGAGTGCGACTTGGAAAGAAGTTCGCTATACAATCCAACATTGAATACAGCGACCAATTGCGTACGTATGCACACAATGACACATGAATGCGCATATACGTTCAGTCCAACACTCTTCATATATTTTTGTTTGTGTGAGCAGCAATGCGTGAACGTGCGTGTATGTATGTCCGCGTACGTATGAGCAACGTTTCGACGACAATTTTTCTTCCTATTACCATAAAAATACCCGGATTAGCAACGATAAATAAATCCGAAATTACAAAAATTAATCAGTTTGTCGTTCACAGAGAGCGTGAAACCCAGGTCACAGACTCATATCAATCCAACCAAATATGTTAGCTCTATCACTGATATTGAGCGCTTTCTAATAAGTATCACGCATATATAATATATAAATAATATATGAAAATTGCATATATATATATATATATATATATA
>CAHIKZ030001300.1:332500-392500 GCA_903632075.3 Acanthosepion pharaonis | reverse complement strand
CTCCTTGTTTTCATGTTCTTGGTTCTTTCTTTTTTATTCCCCACTTTTCCTCGGGATATCGATTTGTTCTACTGCAATTTGAGCTATCCGAGGTTTTTCCAAACGAGTCCACCATTTACTTCATAGCTACCTCTTCAAAGTTCTTGAATGGAATGTTGACGCAAGAAAGGTTGCTTTTCTGTTTATCTTATACCTGAGCCGAGGTCTACCAATATTTCTCTGACCACTATTGAGTTCACTATAAAAAAAAAGAACTTTTGGTATGCGATCATCACTCTTCCTTGCCACATGGCCAACCCAACATAGTTGTGATTGCATTATGGACGTCTCAATGGTACCACTCTAGCATTTCTCAAAAAAAATTAGCATTTGCCAAATCTTCTATATATATATATATATATATATATATATATATATATATATATATATATATATATATATACGTTTTAGGAAAGAAACATTTATTTTGTTAGTCTAGGGTTCTTTAGTATTTTTTTTTTTATTATTAAAAAAACTGTGTCCATACAGAAGTAGAACTTAGATTATAATTTTATTTTATTTATTTTTTTTAATTATAATTATTTTTAAAGTACGAAAATTTCTTGGCGAAAAAATCATATATATATATATATATATATATATATATATATATATATATATATATATATATGTGTGTGTGTGTGTGTGTGTGTGTGTGTGTGTGTGGAATGTATAGGTTGTAAAAAAGGCCTTTTTTTTTAGGCCTTCTGTTTCTTTTCTCAAAATTCCAGCATGTGGAAATCACTTCTAATTTATTCCTACCCTGATAGATAAAATCTTCAAAATATTTTAATGCAATGTCAATTGTCATCTTCTGTTTTCTTATATCCTGTTCCTTTTTATCCTTTCTTCAATCCTCCCTATTATCTGGCTTTTCATTCAAATTTCACTTAACAGACATACAGACACCAATATATATATATATATATATATATATATATATATATATATATATGTGTGTGTGTGTGTGTGTGTGTGTGTGTGTTTGTAAAATTTGCATTGAACGCAGACAATAGACAGGCTTGACGATTGCGTCTAACATGAAACAGATTGTCGCCTCAGGGTGTTGACTTCAATGTCCACTTTTATATTTACAGTCAACGACGATTTGTTTGTACACCTATCAATTTTAAATATTTTTCCATTTTTTATAATCTAGTGCCCGTATGATGCCAGGTTTGTTATATGTTGATGTAATGAATATGCATACAATTGTAATCCCCTAACAGTAATATGATTACAGACTGATGTGGAAGTACATACAGGACGCCAATTGACTGCCTATTGTCTTCGCCAATTGACTACGCCTATTGCTTACCCCTACGACGAGGACCAGTCCATTATGGTTACCTGCTAGATTGTCCTAACCGGTTACAGTAGTCCAAAACCACTTTGATACTTCGAACAAATATATCCCTCTCCGGGACTTATCATATGTTAACAAGCATGAAAATGGAATATAAAACTCAATTCTGAGAACAATAGGTTAAATACAACAAATTTGACAAGCGAATTATGCAAAACAGCAAAAGACAAAATTATTCGTACAGTAGAAAAATATCATTTTTAATTGGTTGATTCGTGTAAGTATAAATAATTTACATAAATATTTTATCAGGGAAGCATTCTAGACTATTTATTCGGGAGGATATTTGTGATAATTTCGGTAAAGAACATCACATTGTGCACAGTGTCACCTTTGTTATTCTTACATTAACAACAAGATGGCGAAGATAAAAGAGCTTATCATTGACTTGAGACAGAGAATTATTAACTTCCACAAGTCGGGAAGTAATTACAGCACTATTTCAAACCGGTTAGCTATCCCTAGTTCTGCGGTACAGTCCATTAGACAGTTAGGCACTACAGGGAATTTACCTGGGCGTGGAAAAAAGGCCAAATTATCCCCGTGAACTGCACGAAAACTGTGTTGCAAGGTTAATATAAAGCCAAGAGTTGTTTTGAAAGACATCGCCAAAAGATACAATGGTCATCAGCGTAAGTAATCACACAATACAACGTTGTTTAAATAGAAATGGGTTGTATGGAAAGCGACCACGACAGACCTCTCTTCACAAACCATGTCACATTGCTGCTTGGTTTAACTTTGCCAAAATGTTCTTGGACAAAGAAAATTGCCATTGGGAACAATTACTATGAAGTGATTAAATACAATTGAGCTTTTTAAACATAATGATGTACGGAAGATTTAGTGCAAGAAAGGTGAGGCTTTCCTCCCAAAGAACACAGTGGCAACATTAATACATGAAGGCCGCTGATGTTTTGGGGTTGTTTTAGCACAAGGAGGACTGGAAAATTAATTGCAATAACAGGAATGATGAAATCTGCTGACTATATCAAAATTCTGAATGAAAATCTACAACTATCAGCGCAAAATCTTCATCTAGGTCGGCGATTTACTTTCCAGCAAGATAATGATCCCAAACATATGTCTAAATCAGTGACTGTGTGGCTTCAGATAAAGAAGATTAGAGTTCTGCCGTGGCCTGATTTGAATCCTATTGAAAATCTATGGCAAGAAATGAAAGTTCGAATAAATCGTTTGATCACCAAAAAACCTTCAGGAATTAGAACGTGTAACCATTGATGAATGGAAGACAATTCAAGAAAAGACTTGTTCAAATCTCATCAAAAACTTTTGAAAACGATTGCAGCAAGTTATAAAGATGAAAGGCCCTGCTACTGACTATTAATATTGGGAAAATTGTTAATTTTTTTTCGATTTTTCATACTGTACGAATAATTTTGTCTTTTCTTACTTTGACTAATTCGCCTGTCAGATTTGTTGTATTTAACATATTGTTCTGAAAATAGAGTTTTATATTACTTTTTGTGTTTATTAAAATATAAAAAAGCAAAACTAGCATTGATCATTGAATTCTGAGAAATGGATAAAAATATTAAAAATTTATGTGTGTACGAATAATTTCGTCGTTGACTGTATATACGCTCTATTGCTGATATTGAGCACTTTAACCCGTAAATATAGCATACCCTAAAACACACACACACACACACACAAACATACACGCACTGTCTCTCTGTCTCTCTCTCAGAGTTGTTTAAAAAAAAAAAGATCAGATTGCGAAAATTTAATAAAAACAGATGCTAAGAGACAAAAGCACATTCAACAGATTACTGAGGAGAAAAATATTCAAAGTTTGTTATTTTAATGTCTGCACACATCATGAGTACTATGTATTGTGCGACAAACATAGAAACGGTATCCCAGTTTTCACCACACCGAATCAATTGATTTGTGATATTGAATTCACAGCTTCTATAAGACGATGTCCCAAATCTTCAAGAGTAGCAGGCGAAGGTGGAACAAACACCATTTCTTTCATATACCCTTTTTAATTATAGAAATCACACGGTGTAAGATCTGGTAATCTGGGAGCTGACAGACGATGAACAAAGTCTCTTTTTTCACAAATTAAAAAAATTTAAATTTATAGAAAATCTGAAAAAGAAAAACAACAAAAAGATGCATCGAAACAAGAAAAATGTTCATTTAATTTAATAACTTTTCCTATTTAGTAATGTGTTGGATGTGTTTCTCTATGTGACGTCGTCCCCCGGTCGCAGCGCCGACTGTGACGTTCTATCCTGATCTACCACGGCACCAGTTGTGACGTCCCCAAACAGCACCAAACAGCACCAATTGACGTCCTCGCCGCGGCGCCAGCTGTTCGCTCCTCGCTGCTCCGTTCGGGTGTCGCTGCTCCAAACGTGACGTCCGCCTGTCGCGTCAGTCGTGTTGTCTCGTCCTGTGACGACCAACTGGCTTGGTATCGGTCGCGGCACCCAAATGTGACGTTCTAACCTCTTGGTGATTCGGGTGGGAATCTGGTTAGATTTGATATCAGCCTCGTCGTTCCCAACTCGCTTCCAACGCCTGGTTACCAAGGTAACTGCATTGATCTCCAGTCTGCCTACCCACGTTGTGAATTGATCTTAGACAGACGAGATCAAACAGTGGTTGGGGCCGTAATGCAAACTGAGTTCAACGGGGGTGATACTACACAAATATGCATAAAAGAAAATAAAATGAAAACTCAAAAAGTTCAAAGTATCAAAGAAAAAGGTAACAAACTTTATGTCTAGTTGTTCGATACATAGGACTGCATCTATCTCCCGACCCGTTCTGTGGATTGTGACACGTCGTTTTCCGTTAGGCAAGTTTTAACGCTTCAAGTTGTTTGCTCTCTAAGAAATTGGTGTTTTCGGTGTGTCTTTGGACGAAAGTCGAAAAAAAACTTATTTCGGTGGTCTGGTTCTAAGTCGCTCTTCAAAATAATTGTTCTTGGGTTGAAGAGGAGTCCGGAATTTTGCGTGAATCTTGGTCAGCTATCTCGAGGCGGCTTCAACTGGAGACTGAACTCTGGGAAGTCAACTCTGGAAACTCGAGCCCGAACTGAACTTTTCTGCCTGTTGGGGCCTCGCTTTTATTGACGCCGACCAAAACCGGGGTGGGTCTGTTGGCGTCGGGGGTTCCTCGATAATTCTAAATACATATCCACCTCTTTTTTATTTCTGGTTAGGGATTTTCCACTCTTTTCCATTTTTTGGGAAACCTTCTCACTCCCACTTTCTCACCATACCTCTGAGGGGCGTGAACTGCCCTCCCCACTTCTTCGTAGCAGCTTCTCATACTTATACTCTGGATGGGGCGTCGACAGCCTTCTTCGTGCGTCACGTGATCACCACTCGGCCAATGAGGTCTTGGTCGGGTATCTTTCCTCCTCCTTCGTGCGTCACGTGATCACCACTTGACCAATGATGTCTTAGTCGGGCGTGAACAATCCGCGGCTTTGTTTCAGGAAAAAAAAAAATATCTTGCTTAACTAAAAAAAAATTATCTTTCTTTTTCTTTTTTCTTCCTTTCAAATCGCCGTTATCATTTTCTAGCCACAACGGACAATATGACAACTCTTGTTTTACACGTGGTGTTTGTCAGGTATTTTATCGCTAATTTATCAAGATGGGTGGTCTTCTTAACATGGCTTCAAAAAGAAATATCCCCAAAGTTTTCAGTCAGTCTGTCGCCTCCAAGGAAGAAAAAAAAAAACTTCTGGTTCCCCATTCATTTTCCTTCGGTACATATTCCTGATAACATAATTTTATTATCGCAGGCCAAAGTTGTTTCGTCGAAAAAAATTCGGTCAGCGCACTGCTTGTATGGCATTTAATTTTTCATATCTGTCCAAAGTCATTTTTAGTGGCCTGTTTCTCGTCACTTATCGAAATAGCATTTTCACTTGAATTTTTCCCTGGCCAGTGGTCCAGCCGTTCGTTTACGCAGCTAGATAACACAGCCGTTATCAAAACACATCTGATTCCTTCTTTCTTTTTTTTTCTTTTTTTTTACTCAGAAATTCCCTGTCATTGTAATGACACCCTTTTTCATTTGTTACTTATCAATATTTTCATTGTCTCTTAGCCGTGTGTGTGGCTGTTTATCACCTACGATTCGTCTCGCCTTTCTTTCTGCCTTCTTTTCTTTCTTTTCCTTTCTCTGTCTCGTAAATGGTGCCACATCTATCTAGGCGTTTGTATTTATTAAATTTTCGAAATAGCTCTTTCTTTCGCGCATGGGAATAAAACCTATATATATATATATATATATATATATATATATATATATATATATATATATATATATATATATGCAAAACTAGGTAATCTGTATTTGGGTAGACCCTGGAGGATGATATTCAGATAGCTCAATGTAAAATCAGAAATAGATTTATTTGAATAACAGACGATGAATTGGTTCCAAATAATAAATTATTTCACCAAAGGATTTTAAATGGCTCTGAATCATCAGACTTTATCCTCCAAAGCTTGAAAACCATTTTTTCAAATTTGATGATTTTTGACGGTCTTGTATAAGAAATTTCCGAAGTGGTACATATGGGAAGATAGAATAATACAAATACTTGAGTTTTTTTGAATGACATTTAATCCTTTTAGATGTACCATTTCAATTCTTTTCTCCCTAACCCCACTTTTCTGTGGTCCAGAAATCATGGTAACTTAACGTATGTTATCTTATTCATAGATTGGTAAGGGGAAAGAAGAAAACCTTGCAAAAAGAAAAAGATCCAATAAAATACAATGAGAGAAGGTTTCTAATTTATTTATTTATATATTATATATATATATATATATATATATATATATATATACTGTTTTTACAGCAAAATTGTCCATATCGTATAAGGATAATTATCTATCCCACAAAAATCAATTGAACTGAGTTGGAAAAAGCCCCAAATTAATTGGGCCTTCTTTCTTCTAGGTTTTCAGATAAGATATTTAAGCATCTTGACATGTTTTTTTCGTAAGACTCAGTTGAAAAAGCTATTTGAATTATTCAATTAGAAAGAGAACATGTTAAAATCATTTTAGGTGCCCCATTGTTCAAGCAGTTGTGAAAGGAAAATATCAAACTGGAACTTCAGAAATTTCTACTACGGACGTTTATTCTTTTTTATTCCACTTTGAAAGTAAGTTCTCAAAATCAAAACAACGGTGTCCGTTTTTAAAAAATGAGGGAAGTAAATTAGATAACTAAAAAGGAATGATCGAGGCCAAAACAAGAAGATTTGGGATCAACAATTCAATTAGAGGTATGAAACAATTAGGCTGCCAAAAGAACCAACTCAATAAATACATTTGGAATGTGAGAAAAGAGAAAGATTCTGTTCCAAAGAGCAGTGAAAAAATCTTCAACAAAAATCGCACATAAATCCTTAAAAGATCGTTCTAGCTTTTTTATAAAGTTGTATGGTTAGAAAATGAATTTAGTTTAAGTTTTGAAATTTTTTCAAAAATTCTTTCTTATATCAGACTCAATTCCTACGATTTAATTAATGATGATCAAAATCATTTTCGTTTATAATAATTTCATCAAAATTGTCAGTTAACTTGAAGAGTAATTATAAATTCTTATTCACTGAAGTTATTTCCAATATCTTATAAAAACCTGTCTAATTCCAGAACTTATTTTAATCATTTCAAAATGACATTAAAATTAAAGAGACAAAAGTCTTCCTTTCTTTCTTTTCATATATATATATATATATATATATATATATATATATATATTTTATATATTTAAGAGATGTGTGTGTGTGTGTTCAAGATGTAAACAAAGAAAAAAGACTGAAAATGAGTTGTCCGTTTTAATGTATCATATATATATATATATATATATATATATTAAATATTCAAGATCAATTCAGCCTGGCCCTCTGTTGAACGACCAATTCAAACTTCATGTACACACACACACACACACACACACACACACAATATATTGGATATATATAATGAGTTATATATATATATGACAAAAAAATTTTTAGTTGGATGCTAATGAACACATGGTTATATCTTGTTCAAATCAGAAATAGATTAAGGATGAAAATGTTTGGATTTTATAGGCTTCAACAAATTTATTGTCATATTTTTTCTCTCTGTAAGTGTCATATTTATATTTCTTTATAAAAACATCAGATGAAAAGGTA
This sequence comes from Acanthosepion pharaonis, assembly GCA_903632075.3. NCBI lineage: Eukaryota > Metazoa > Mollusca > Cephalopoda > Sepiida > Sepiidae > Acanthosepion > Acanthosepion pharaonis. The sequence continues at coordinate 384,905 of CAHIKZ030001300.1, read as the reverse complement.
TTTATTTTTTTTATCCATATATGTTTTTTATATGTATATAATTTAATTTAATTTTTAAAAACTCATCCCAACTATTAACATACACGGTTTACAAACATATTAGGGCACATATATATATATATATATATATATATATATATATATATTTTGTCAAACCCTAAAAAATATATAGCTAAAGTGACATGGTTAATAAGTGACATTATCATGGATAGAGTATGTGTAAACATAATAAGTTTACAGATAATTTATAAAATATAAGATAGTTTTTCGGGAGAAAAATATATATATATATATATATATATATATATATATATATATAAAAAATGACAAAAATATTTATTCCATTTCATTTCATGTTTATATGTTTTAGTCCTTAGATACCTTTCCTTTTTATCCGTATATCTTTTTTTACATCCTCTATTAAAAGGCAAAGACTCTCTCTCTCTCTCTTATATGAGTTTAACGCACACACATACATACATACATTCAAATAAACACACGCATGTATATATATATATATATATATATATATATATATATATATATGCGTTTAGATGTAATCCGACGAAATATACACAAGTTTTTTAAAAAACTCACATGAGTTAACCTGAGAGCTATTTAAATACTTTTATTCTTATCAGTCAAAGTTATAATTAAGTTTTAAGTCGAAGTGATTACAGATTTACCTTCATACGACTTTCAGCGAATGATTTAAAATAACTTCTTTTTGCCTCAGTGTATATATGTATATAAAGTCTAGACACTATGTTGAAAATATCGATTGACAATTCCACGAAAGTCTTCCCTTCGATAGTCATTCATCATCGTCTTTTCGCATTTAGTCGAGCTCGTGACATAAACGCTCTAATTAAGACGTCAAATGTTGTTGACTTAGAATTTTCTAGTAAATTTTCCAACTGCTTTTTCCCATTCAAGATTTTATATTCACAAATGTTTCCAGGTAGATGAGACCTGGTATCCTTATGAATATGGAAAGATGCTTGCTCCTGTCGAAAGTTAAATCTCCTAATTTCCATCAAATAACAAAAGAATAATCAACACACATCACATTTGAAGCCGATTCTGAGTGTCTGTTCTGTGAATATGCATTTTAAAAGCCTTTTCCCATGTTTTACGATATAAAAGATTAAAATTCTCATTTTCCTTCTTATTTTAATTCCTGTTGCAAAATCCAATTTTGTTTAATATTCTCAGATAAAACAACAATAATTGTCCAGCAAAAAGAAACAATGTAAATTGTCCAGCAAAAAGAAACAATTTCTTTGTTTCTAAAAATTTTTTCTGTTTTATTAAGTTTATTTTTTTTTTAGGATGCATCTTTCTGTTTCCTAAAATTTTTTTTTTTTTTTTTTTTTGTTCATTTTCCCCTGTTTAAAACAGCTTCCAAGATAACTTTAAATTTTAATAAGAAAGAAATTACATCTCAAATTTTAAAATATAAAATTTTGGTTTTTTTTTTTTTTTGATGATTCCCTCAAAATATTATTCCTTTCAGTTTTCCCTTTTTTTTCTCCTGCCTTGGAATAGCTTATTTTTTCCGCCGTCAAATCAACAAAAGGAATGTATTATTTATAGGTTTAAATATGAAGGAATTATCCAGAATAGGATCCACTTTAAAATATCTCGCTTGGCAAAGCTGATTAAATTAGAGAAGACACATCCTTGATGCCTTCTTTTATTTTGCGTGTCTCTAAAATTTTTCAAAATGTCTGCTGGCCCTTTTTTACAGTATATGTTTTGGATTATTCTAATATCCTGTAAAAATCTAGGTATCCTAGCTAATTTTGGGTACCATACAGCGTAAAATAATGAACGACATCTTACCGGTTGATTTAAAGATTGTAAGATAATTCTTAATTTTAAATAATTCAATATCAAAACATACAAACACACACAGCATTAGAGAAACAGTATTACAGGACGATTATTTGATTTAATCCAATAATTCCTGTCAAACAGTGAAGTGAAGATTTTCCTCAACGGGTTCTCTTTCAGTTCCTTCCATACGAACGTTAGTGTTCCTCAAGGCTATATCCTTTGTCTTACACTGTTTCTGATCTTCATCAATGGTCTTTCTGACGTCATCGGTTCTAAGCAAATGACACTACCATTTACTCCTGTCTCCATAGTAAATCCGGCATTGCTGACAAAGTTAACCTGGCCGTAGGTCTCGAAAACGAACTTCAATCTGTGGTTGACTGGGACAGGAAATGGCTTGTGAATTTTAATGCATCCAAAACGAAACTGCTGTCATTTACTCACCATAGAATAACGTTCCTGCCTTCTATCATCATGGCTGATGTCCAACACCCCGAGAGCGACTCTCTGCGTCTTCGTGGACTCTCGTTTTCAACTGACCTGAGATGGAACAACTACATTGAATCAATAGCTTCATTTACCGCAAGGAAAGTTGGTTCCCGGTGAGAGTTTTTCTCGCCTGAGTCCGTCCTTCAGATGTAAAATTTTACCATTCGTAATTACATTGAATACTGTTGCCATGTATGGTCTAATGACCTCGCTGTTCATCTCAAGGTCGTCGACAAAATCCAGAGACAGATATGCAATGTGATAGGACCTAATCTGTCATCTCGTCTACAGTCACTTTCTCACAGACGTGATATGGCTTCCCTCTGTCTTTTCTACAAATATTTTCATGGCAACTGCTGTGACGAACTACTGGTACGCCAACTGCATGAATTTAAGCGTTATACTAGGTTGGCATCTCGGTCCCACCCTTTTACTGTCGAAAGAGTTAAATGTAACCGCCTCTTCTAATCCAACAGCTTCTACCCTCGCACTTCCCGACAGTGGAACTCCCTTCCTCTTACTTGCTTCCATGATAACTATAATCTTCAAATATTTAAATGTAATGTCAATGGACAGCTTTTGATGCCTTGAATCTGATCCCCGTTCTTCTGTATATCTTTTCCTCAAACAGCCTTCTTTACTCTTGCTCTCACTTACTGTAATCCCATGGGTGCTAGTAGCTCTCCCGCCTTACTTGGGGTGAAATGCTTAAAAAAAAAATCCCCGGCGTAGTGATTTTCCAAGCGTAGCTCTGATGTGGCACAAGGCCGAAAGTATGGAGCATCCAGTGAGGATAGAACTCAATAATCAGTCGTAATTATTCTAGCGAGACAAGCTTTCTAACATTTACACTGCCTCGAGTTGCCCCGCGGAGACGTGTATGTTTTTACGGAAATTGTCTTTTCCAACACGGGCAAATAAACACGTCCAAAATATGACAGTCAAAAACCAGCTACATACGTATTTATAGGTCGATCTTGCTTCTTTTTATGCTCTTTTGATTTTGAAACATGTTCAACCAGCAACCCATACGTTTGGTAGAGGCTTTAGCCACAGCCCGTGTACTTCAGTTTCTTAGTCAATATATTAAAAACAAATAAAAGATTCGTCAGAAAATAAAACGTTTTTAACAAGTATCAAGAGCAAAGGCAGAAATCGTCTCCTCTCAATTGAGAATGAAATCCGTGAGTGTTTATCTAAAATTCGACCTCAAATTAAGCATTTGTGTAGAAAAAGACAGGCACAGGCTTCACATTAGAGAAACGGGTTTCACTTTATCAAATGGCTCTGAAAGTAACATTTTCTTAGCCCATTTATTGGACATTTTGACTTGATTTACTTTATGTCTTTTCAACATTGCCAGTAAAGAATAAACAACAACAACAAAAAAACAAAAGAAAAAACAAACTAATGCAGCAATTATCTGTTTTAGTTCAGTTTACATTTATATTATAGGTATATGATATTGGTTACTTATATTTATTTTTTACGTTTGAGTTTAGAATTTTTTTGTGTGAATGGAAACTCCCTGATGAAGTATTACAAACGAACAGTTTGAATTTTATTTAGCCTTACCGAAACATTTGATAAGGAAGTATTAAATTTTCCTTAAACATTTATTCCCAAAATAATTGACGGGGAAGAGGTTATATAAATAAAAATCAATCTTAAAACAATTGTTTGAACGATTTTTTGCATAAAACAAACGTCTAGAGAATATGTCATTAAAACAAAAAGTGATTAAAAATATTCGAATCGAAAGAAAAGTATATTTTAATTTCTGATTCACGGCATCACTTTACGCAACCTGAAATGAAATTTTCAGTCGATTTGATTTCTCTGCGGACATATCTCTGAAAATGTAAATATTAAATTTTCAAATTATATTTTAAGATTTCAAAAAATTAAAAGCAGTTTCAGGTTGGCTTTAAATCTTCCTAAATTTTTCTTTAAAGCATTTCCTTTTCTTAAATAAATTAAATCATGAATTATTAACTATCCGTAATATGTACGCGCAGGAGTTTGCGGCAATATTTTGCATTTTTATCCTATCTTCATATATTTTTGTGATTCATTATTTGATGACATATTTTCCAATCTGCAGCTTCTTTCCAAGAGACGAAACATAGTAAACCTATCGATATTTCCATGGTGAATGTTCAGACGAATGTAACCTCAGATCATTGACAAGTCTAACACCACTCCTCTTCGTCTCCCCCTCTTCTCTTTTACCCCTCTTCTCCTCACACAGATGCTATCTCCACTAGCTTTATTGACTAATACCAACCTTAAGGTTGATCTGAATTTCTTTTTCTTCCTCGTCTGGGACTAGTGTGTCATCTCAATCGAGTTGATTCAGGTTTCCAAAAATCTTATGATATTTTGGAGATTGACGGTAGAATATAGTGAGGACCCCACTGTGTACATTTGTACCACAGACATGATTGCATAATGACTTTCTCTCGTCGTGCTAATTTTTGTCCCTCTGCCTCCAGAGCAGCGTTTCTCAACCATTTTACCCTTACGTAACCCTTAGAATAAATGACATGTCTTAAAGAACCCCTGCGAAAAACAAAATTATATACCATACCTTTCTAATTTTATTTTCATCATAGTTCACGTGGTAAATATCATAATGTATATTTTTGAATAACTGGTTTTAGGAATAATTAATACTTCTTTGTCAAATTTTTCGGTAATGCTAAATAAAATTCATATTGTTTGTTTATAATACTTCATAAGGGAGTTTTCATTCACATAAAAAATTCTAAACTCAAACGTAAAACATAAACATAAGTAACCAATATATAATATAAATGTAAACAGAACAAAAAAAGATAATTAATGCATCAGTTTTTTTAAAAATTTTTATCCTTTGCAATGTTGAAAAGACATAAATCAAAGCATGTCCACTGAACCAATAAATGGACTTAGAAAATGTTACTTTCAGAGCCGTTTAATAAAGTGAAACCCGTTTCTCTAATGTGAAGCCTGTGCCTGTCTTTTGCTACACAAATGCTTAATTTGAGGTCGAACTTTAGATAAACACACACGGATTTCATTCCCAATTAAGAGGAGGCGATTTCTGTCTTTGCTCTTGATACTTGTTAAATAAGAAAAGTCTTGCACACACATGTAAGACGTTGAAAACTGCAACAATATATTAATTAAATGAAATTAAATAAAAAATCAAAAGTGCATTAGCTTATCTCACCTGTCCTCGCGGAACCCTTGGGGACTCTCTGCGGAACCTTAGGGTTCCGGGGAACACCGGTTGAGAAACGCTTATCCGGAGCAACGTCTAAATCAAGCTGGAATTAGAAATCCTTTAATAAAAGGTACAAAACTGTTAATAACTCTTACATCTGGTTTATTGAATATAAAGAAAAAATTGTCGGATAAAATGTCTCTATTATCTACTGCAACATCAAGTCTTCTATTGCAGTATAGCAATTTGGGAAATCTATTCGCAAACGCTAAAGTAATAATAAGTCAATCGACTCTTTCCCAAATCTTCAAAGTGCGTGTGTCTGTGTTTTCAGTCCGATCACGGGAAAAACCGGTGTGCTCTTTAGTGACGACTGTCTTACGAGCAATTCCGGGCCGCCCCGTGCCGACATCTTCTAGGACCGTCTCCGTCTGTGTGTGATTGTTTTCGCTCCACCACAGAGATTCCCGGCTTGTGCTTTAGCAACGACTGTCTTTCGACCAATTCTTTTGCGGCTCAAAGCCAACTTCTCCGCTTTTGTGTCTCCGTCTGTGTGTGTCCTGGCAAGCTCTCGTTAATATAGACTCCTCCTCCTCCAACATTTGACTTTAATATATATAATTTCTCCAGCGACGTCTTAATTTTAGGAGACCTTGTTAAAGAAACTATATCGTACTTTCTTTGTTTAGAATATGCCTCGATATCTTTCTGTAAAGATATTTGTGTTCTTGGGCGATGAAATAAACAAATCCCATCCCTGGAATTAACAAAAATCAAAATGCTTTGTTCTTTCACTAGAATAATTTGGATCATATTTTTCTGTGACCACACATGTTTTGGACAGATAGCCTAATGTAAACAAACCGAATTCAATTTCATAATTCTTCTTTGTATAGAATAATTTGTAAGAACACACACGTTGTGGACAGATAGTATAATGTAAATAACTTTTCGAATATAATATCTGAAAAGTCGGAAAAATCATCATGTCCTCTTCTTAGATAGGGTTGGGACCTAGGTTTTTATTAATTTTACTGAATCTTGTTTAGTTAATTTTGGGTTCAATTCTCGTTGGAACTGTTTGAAAATTATGTTTTTATTAGTTTAAAACAATTTTACTCTGCTTCTATTTTAGTTCTTTTTAATTTTTAAAATTTTTTTATTAATTATTATTTAAATAGTAACCGAGCTCACGAAGTCACCATCATATAATTTCATTTAATTAAACGTTTTGAGCTCGATATGCCGATTCCATTTTCAGTGGTGATGGTCGTTACACTATCCGAATAGGGGTTTTGCAAGATCTCTAAATTTCAAACAAGAAGCGTAAATTACACAGGCGGAGGACAATTTGGTGGCGGGCATTTTGGAATTTGTGGTATTACGTATGATGGGTAGTAGAGAGGGGAGTCAATCAATGCCCCAATGACACTATAAAATCTCTTAGGTTCACCATAACTAGTCCATAATGTCCAAAATAGATGAAGATTATCTGTTTCGGATGTTCCAAACATCATATTGAAGCAGTTATCGATACTAACGGTAGATTCATTCTATGGATGCGCCAAGGAGAATCTCAAGGTTATTCGTGCCAATTTCGTCATTAATAAAGTTCTTCTTTCATGAATTATGCGTCTTTTACTAAATCTAAGCAAATGTTCTCCAAGAACTGAGCAAAGTTGTATATCTATGAACGTGTGTGGGTGGGGGGCACAACCTTTTTACCAGATTTGTTTCAATAATAAAATCATTCTTTTAATTAATTAATTTTTTTAGTATTTTTTTCTTTAGGTATTAAGATGTTATGCCTCCTCTCTTGTTTCTTCGGGGCTCAGTATTACTGACTATAAGGATGTTTTTGGAGAGGGCTTTGCGGCCTTGAATAGAGCCAAGGATGATTGAACCAAAAAGACTCTACGCTTTCTCATGAGGCCAAGACGACTCAAGAATGGATGAATTACAATCTCTACGATCATATCAACCCCAAGCATATGGCCGCCTACCTCTCGAGACACGAATCCGTTGGACGACTAAGCATTGTGCCTAGTCGAGAGGGAAGTCAATCAACGCCCCCATAACACTATAAAAACTCTGAGGTATGCCATAACTAGCGCAATGTCCAAGATAAATAAAGATTATCTGATTCGGACGTTTCAGACGTCATATTCAAGAAGTTATCGATGCTAACGGCGGATTCCTTAAGTAGAAGCGCCATGAAGACTCACAAGATATATTCATACCAATTTATTCTTTAATAAAGTTCTTCTTTCATTAATTATGCATCTTTTACTAAATCCATTCAAATATCCTCAAAGAACTGTGCAACACTGTATATCTATGAACGTGTGGGAGGCACAACATGTTTATCAGATTTCTTTCAATAATAAAATCATTCTTTTAATCAATTAATATTTTAGTATGTTTTTTTTTCTTTAGGTGTTGTGAATAATCAAATAGCAACGAATATATAATGAAGAGTGAATGAATAACGATTATATAATGAATTGGTGATGAAAAGTTCGCAGCCCGACAAAGAAAGAATTCTGAAATAGTGTTTGAAGGTTTGGGCAGATTTGTGGAAGTAACTCTTTTTATATAAAGCCATGTCACATTTATATTTTTGAAATTAATCATAAGGAAGGAATAACCATCACAAATCTTCATCTGGCCACACCAAGAAATCTGTCTCCAAAAAGTCACAAGTAGCTTTATCAAAGACTAGCAGTAGAGCCCGGCGTTGCCCGAGCATGTAACAGTAAGAGATAGATAAATTATCGACCATCATAAAGACTGAAAAATAAAATTGACAAAGATTATTGTTTAAGGTTGACGGACACGGATGTCTTAATTAGTTTTTTTTTTTTTTTTTTACGAATTGGTCAAACCCAAACTCAAACAAAAACATTTTTTCAATCGTTATGAGTCTACCGATTGAATAGAATTTTATTTTAAACAATTGTCTTATAAATGGAATTTTTAAAGCATTCTGAATAAAGAAAAAGTGTGCAAGACAATAAGAAACTCTACCTGCCAAAAAAAATGTTGAAAAAGTTTTGTTGAAATCGGTTGAAAAATGTAGGAAATCCGATCCCATATATAAACGAACACACACACACACACACACACACACACACACACACACACACACACACACACACACAACCTGCGTTTTATAATAAGTATAACTCGATGTGAATTGTCCTCCTTTCATTCTGGCGACAGCGATGCCTCTAAATCGTGTTTTCAAATTGATTTCGTGCAAAAACAATTGTGTTTTTCCAATTTTTGGTGCTGTCAGAACCACCGCGAGGTAATTTTAGGTAGTCGTGTGAAGGTTTGTTGAAATCGGTTGAAAAATGTAGGGAATCTGATCTAATATATAAACGAACAGACACACACAACCTGGGTTTTATAATAAGTATGATGTTCAGTGATATTTTTTTTTTCGCGACTGATCAACTTTTTGCAGTTTATATAGAACCAGAAAATATTTTCTGATTGAAAAAAGTTTTGCAGATACAAGTCTTACTAATTTAACCTATAGCTAAGGGGGACAAGAGGTGAATTTATATCTTTCTCAGTGGTATTTACGAGTAAGTCAATATATCGAACGCAACGGAAAATGGAATTAGTATCTACAATTTGCAATTCCGAGCCATTATCCATGGCACCATCGTATATCCATTCTTAGCACGCCTGGTATTCGCAAAGCGGTCACTCATGTAGGCTCACCGTTGTTTAACTTGACCGTTGCGAGAACCGGTGTTTTTAAAATGTTACGGCCATAAGCCTTTTCATAACACAAAAATTAATTCGCATCACATAGAGACTTCGAACAGCAGCAAAAACAGTAATAGCTAGCACATTTATCTGAAGGAGAAAAAATGACATTATCAAGATATTGGTTTTCCATTCATTCCTTTTCTGTCCCATCAGCACGAAAGCGATCACGTCCCTCCACATCTTCCTGTCCCTTGTAGCTCTTAATTGCTATTTGTCACCAAACCCTGGTCTACCATCCATTTACTCAAGCCAGTCAACTATGTTACTCACTGTTTTCCTCTGTCCATCTTTCCCTTAATCCGTCCTGTGAGTATCAGATTTTCCAAGCCCTCCTTCTACATTACGTGACCCAGAAATTTCAACCACCTCTTTCTGATTTTAAGTATAAGTTTCCTTTTTTGTTTCCATTCTCCTCCAAACCTCGTGTTGCTCACATATTTAAAAGTTTTGAAGGAATTTCACATTTTACATCAATACTAGAAAGATCTATAACAGTTAATGGATTTGAGAAATTCTCAATCGTCAGTTAGGCTAAGTATTTAGTCAAGAAATTCTAAATGCTTGCTGAATGGAAATGGCTAATTTCACCATTGTAATTAATGTACAGCTTCTCTTTGCCAAAACTGACAGAATCATTACTCTTGAAGTTCGGTATTATTTCAAAGAAAGAATTATGAATTAAATATTTCTGGATTTCGCTACATTAAATTTGAGGCAGTGTTAACTCATACAACAAGAAATTATAATGTGAATATAAAGTGAGGGGGGATCAATTCCGTATTACAATCAATATATAAATCGATCCCTGACTTTGTGAAAACGAGTATTCCTATATGCTTATATTCCAGAAAATGTAAATAAATCTAAATCTAGACAATCATTATTTGATTGATTCGTTTTCTATTTAAAGCCGGAAAATATTTTTACATTATAACAATGTATTTTTTTCGATAATAATTGTTTAGTGATACAAGTCCTACTAATTAATCCATAGCTGGGGGAAAAGTAGAATTCATGCCTTTCCCACGGGTTTTTGTGCGTAAGTGACTATAACGAACCCGCACATCCAAGTTTACAGAACCTAATACTCCTAAGCTGTCACCCATGTAGATACTGACCAGACTGCACGTTGCTTATCTTCGGTGTTAGTACGGGAACTGGTCTTTCAACTTGATATGGCCATAAGCCCCAAATTGAATGAGGAAGACCGGAAGTGGAATATGAAGATAGAGCGATTGAGCACTGAAAATAAAGGCTTTATCCCTCAGTCTGAATACTAAGCTAGGGTTTCACTTGTAAAAGGCGACTGTTTCAGCTGCGACGTAAAAGCTTCAGCCGCTGGTCTCACATTTATTTTACTAATGTAAACCCTAAGTTATAATAGCATCATAAATTGGCGCCCTACAGACGTAAATAATATAGTGTTTGTTGGTTGACTGGTCGATTTGGTTTAGTGTCATATCAAACGCTAAGGGTTATTAACATAAATAGAAATAGATATTTTGAACATAATTTATGGGTTCAACTAAATAACTTTTGAACGCAATTGTATGACGTCAACTACAGATAAAATGTATTATTGGTATTTTTGCTATAAAATGTACTATTGGTCATTCTACTATAAAATGTACTGCTGGTCGTTTTGCTTTAAAAATGTATTTTTGTTAATTTTACTATTAGTAGTTATTGATGGTAATTATTTTATATCAAAATATATTACTGGTATTGTTCATATAAAAATGTTTTTGTATACTTTCATAGTGTTTTGTTTTTGTTTGGGGTTTCATTATTTGCCCAAAGTTAGGACCCAAACAGGTGCTACCACCCCGAGTTAGCGTGGACCCGGGAACAACAGCAATTATGAGGTGGTTCCATGCTCGTTAAAACCGTTAATCTCCCAATCAGAGGTCTTGTTGCTGGAGGTAGTTTATCGTCATACTTAGGACTGCAGTGTTTGTCCATGTCTACTCGGATGAAATATGGCGCAAGTCCATGTTTATGAGCGACTATTTCCCATTGTGCATGAGATGACGAAGAAAACTTTTATAGTTTCACTTACCATTTTGAACGCCTCTAGCATCACTAATTGACAGTGATTTCCCCTATTATTGGATGGACCCTTTGGAAGCTAAATGTCGATCAATTCGTGAATCTGGTCCAATTGATAAAGGTGATCATTGTGTATTTTCACTTTGCTGTCAAAGAACTGGACAGTTAATAGTTTCGTCTTCAATCAAAAGAGAAAGAAAAAAATAAAAAGCAAAATGAAATTTTGAAAATCGACGAAACGTGAATTTATGTCATTTATTTTTTTATACTTTTGTAAATATTATTTTCTTTCATTGATTATTTTTCCATTTAATCATATTTTTTATTTCCTTATTTTTTCATTTTTATCCATTTTTCCAATTCCCTTATTTTTCCCATAATTCATTTGAATCCATTTTTCCCATTTCCTTTTTTCCATTTTTTCTGTTTTAATCCATTTTGCCCTTTCTTTATTTTTCACAATTAATCCATTTTAATCCATTTTTCACACTTCCTTATTTTTCCATTTTTCCCGTTTAATTCATTTTTCACATTTCCTTATTTTTCCCAATTTAATCAAATTTCCCATTTCGTAATTTTTTTCATTTTTTCTTATATCATCCATATTTCCAATTTAATCCAGTTTATCATTTTCTTATTTTTCCCAATTAATCCATTTTAATCCATTTCCCATTTATTTTTCCATTTTTCGAATTTAATCCATTTTCCTGTTTCCTTATTTTCCCCATTTAATCCATTTTAATGATTTTTCCGATTTCCTTATTTTTCCCATTTACTCGCATATAATCCATTTTCCGTTTCCATATTTTCCCATTTAATCCATATTAATCCATTTTTCCAATTTCCTTATTTTTCCATTTTTCCCATTTAATGCATTTTACCATTTCCTAATTTTCCATTTAATCCATTTTAATCCATTTTTCTCATTTCCTTATTTTTCCATTTTTCAAATTTAATCCATTTTCCCGTTTCCTTATTTTTTCCATTTAATCCATATTAATCCATTTTACCATTTCCTTATGTTCCCATTTAATTCATTTTAATCCATTTTCTTATTTTCCCATTTTCTCGCATATAATTCTTTTTCCGTTTCCATATATTTAACATTTAATCTATTTTCCCATTTTCTTATTTTTCCATTCTTCCCATTTCCTTATTTTTCTCATTTAATCTATTTTCCTATTTCCTTATTTTCCCCATTTAATTCATATTAATCCTTTTTACCATTTTATTATGTTTCCATTTAATCCATTTTAATCATTTTTCCGATTTCCTTATTTTCCCATTTTCTCACATATAATTCATTTTACCATTTCCCTATTTTCACATTTAATCCATATTAATCCATTTACCCTTTCCTTATTTTCTCATTTAATCCATTTTAATTCATTTTTACCCTTTCCTTATTTTCCCATTTAATCCAATTTAATCGATTTTCCCATTTCCTCATTTTCTCATTTTTTCGCATATAATCTATTTCTTCGTTTCCATAATTTCCCATTTAATCCATATTAATCCATTTTCCCATTTCCTTATTTTTCCCATTTATTTTTGCCAATTTTTCCCTTTTTTTCATTGTTTTCCCTTTTTTCCCATTTTTATTTTCCATTTATTCACATATTTTCCATCTTTCCTCCATTTTTGTTTTTGTTTTTCTTTTCCATTTTAATCCCATTGTAATCATAATTCCATTCCTATTTTCACCTACTTTCCATCTTTGTTGGTCAGTTCATGTATTGTCTTGGAGTTTTAGTTACTTTTTGTACTTTGTTTCTATTTTAATTTTAGTTTGTGTTCACATAATTATCCTTTAACGCCATGCCAAACTGTAGAATTATTATTTGAAATCCCTAAAAACATTCTCTAGTATTCTTAAAGTTTTTAAAGACATTCATCTTAGAAAACGTATCGGCGTTCGTTGTCCCAACTCTGTACGTAATTGGTTTATGATCTGCCTGGAAGACGGAAAGATAAATTACCTTCGAGAAGACTATAATTGAACAATGTTTTTGGTCGGACAAGAATTGGAAAGTGGAATAATAATGTCTAATATAGGACAACTGCAAAAATTTGTTATACAATATTTTACCCTGATGAATTCGTGGTTGTCTTCGCAAATCGAATAAACTACATAAAATAGAGATCTATCTAAATGGTGAAGATACTGTCATGAATGTCCGCCTGTTGAGCAGAGTTCTTATCATTTGCTCCTAGGTTGGAATGCTTTGTTAACACTTTCAGCATCAAACGATGATAACATTTCCATAACTTTGCCTGTTATGCACCAATCGATAGTTTCTTTATACTATCATTTATACGAAAACAAGGCTCAAGAGACGCTCAAGTTAGAACTTAACCATCAAAATAGTAATGCTAAACGAAATATATGAAGCTGGTGGTAAATGACGAACTTTATTTTATGAGTACTATTCCTTGTTTTGTGAGGTATCAAGCACATTTTAAAATGTGTGTTTAAAGAATAGCCGATTAGGATCTGTTTTGATGACGTCAAAATGAAGCAGGTAGGGAAATTTATTTCTGGATAGATGTAGTAACGGGTGGCGGGAAATTAGACAGAGACATCTGAAACTGCATAGCGATATGTCCGGGAAAGGGGTATATTTGAATTTAAATTGCATAGCGATATGTCCGGGAAAGGGGTATATTTGAATTTAAATTGCATAGCGATATGTCCGGGAAAGGGGTATATTTGAATTTAAATTGCATATGATATGTCCCGGAAAGGGGTATATTTGAATTTAAATTGCATAGCGATATGTCCCGAAAGGGTATATTTGAATTTAAATTGCATAGCGATATGTCCCGGAAAGGGGTATATTTGAATTTAAATTGCATAGCGATATGTCCCGGAAAGGGGTATATTTGAATTTAAATTGCATAGCGATATGTCCCGGAAAGGGGTATATTTGAATTTAAATTGCATAGCGATATGTCCCGGAAAGGGGTATATTTGAACGAAGTAGCTAAGTGGTTTGGGCTATTATAACCAAGTACAGATGGTAGCAGTAATCGACTGGTACGCGTCGTAGTCGCAGGTAAGAAGTGTACATCAATGGCGTAGTCCAATGGGCGTCGTTATAGACTTAGCTCTCAGACTAAGACTCTTGACTCTCCTACACGTCCGTCTGCATTTATGATAAGAAGAAAGTTGTATACATATTTTGGAATTGTGCAAGAGAGAATCAGATAATAGACTACGTAGAGAGAAAAAATATTTTCTCTCTCCCAGGCCCTTATTAGGCATTAGTTTATCCGCAAAATACACAACAGAAAGAAAGACCAGACTAACTAAAGGAAGTGAATAAAAAATAAGCATTCTGCCCAAAACAGTTTTATATAGAGATATGCAATCTGACAAATTATATACCTATACGTATGAATAAAGACAAAGGGAAAACTTATCAGCCATTATTTTCCTTTTGTCTATATTTATTTTGTCCTTTTATAACTATAGTCTTTCTGAAATTTTTTTTACACCTATATGCATATAGTTGTCACAATTTGTTCAACACTGAGAGGTTATACACGATATGGAAGGGCGAATATCAAAGAAACACGGAAACACGGCTTACTCGGTCGATGCATTTTATATTCCTTGATTGGACGACGTGGCTTTCCTACGTTCTCCTTTATATCTCGGGCTATCACGTTTGTCTTCATCGCGGTCTACTTAAGAACTGGTTTTTCTCAACTTCCTGGTTTTTTTCCCTCCCGTGCTGATGTCCATCACCGACCTTCTTGTTACCCTTGTAAATTTGTCCTACAAAAAGTGAGATAATCGACCTCTGAACCCTTCAGTCAGTTATGTGCCCTGCATGAAACCCGCTTAGGCGATCATGTATCTTTCGATACATGACTGACAAGGCAGATTTCTTTCCCGCAGAAGGTTGCCATTTCTTTCTGCGGTAGATCAGTTACCATCCAAGGCTATAGAACCCGGTCTGTCCTGCTATTTACCCAAAGCTGGGGGTGGGGAGAAGAAGAGGATTCATACCTTTCCCAAGGGAGAGTCAGTTATGTGATATGCGTGATGCACGCTTAGGCTATCACGTATCTTTCGATACATGACTGACGAGGCAGAGTTTTCCCCGCAGTACGTTGAAATTTCTTTCTGAGATAGACCAGTTGACATCCAAGGCTATAGAACCCGGTCTGCCCTGCTATTTACCCATAGCCTAGAAGTACCTTTCCCAAGGATATTAGCACGTAAGTGAATGTAATGGATTCTACTGGGATTCGAACTCGGCTCTCTGATTCCTCAATCCCAGCCGCTCTCCATCACTCAATCCAAGCCGCTTACGAATAGCAGTTAAAATAAATTATATAAAGACCAAGCCTTTGAACTTCAGCAATAATGGTTCTCCACAACTTCCTAAGCTTTGTATCTCTAATCAATATTTATCCATTTACTATCTCTTCCAGTGCATGTTCTGCCATCCATTTACTCATTGTATCTCCTGCTTCTCTTGGCTACACCATGTAATGTGAGTGTCGAATACTCTAAGCCTTCTTTTCTCATTAGGTGTCCAAGAAATTTCAGCTGTGGTTTTTCAATTATAAGTATGTGCCTCCTTTTTGTTTTTATTTTCCTTTAAAATATAATTATTGCTCAAATATGTAGCCAATGGCATTCTCAGCATCCTTCTGTATAACTACATCTGTTGCCTAAAGTACGCACTTCATTTCCGAAGAGATTGTTTAGCATTCACTGCCATATAAGAGGATTGATATTAACAAGCAGTTCTGCACTGATTTCTTTTTTTTTCTTAATGTATGTGTGTGTGTGTTTGTGTGTGTGTGTTTGTGGGTGTGCGTGTGTGTAGCCGGTACACTCTGGGGCATTATTTTATGCTTAAAGGTAGTCAGGTATGCCTCAAGTTAATAATAGATTTTTTATATTTAAAAACATCTTTCTTTTTAAAATGTTAGCGACACCAAGCACATGACATCCGTGTTTGGGTCAAGTCTTTGCCATTTGATATTTTAAACTAGATGCCAAATTCCTTAATCTTTAAGATGTGGATAATCCTTTCCTCTTTTGTCTGCCTCGACGGATTTAAATCAATTACCGGCCTCTCTAAAAAAAAAAAAAAAAAAAAAAAAAATGGTAAAGCAAAATTTCATATTTTAAAATTTCATAACTAATTTTTCCTTCTTAAAATTTAATATCCACCCCAGGTTTTTAAACATGTCTGTAGCTGGTTTTTAAACATTGTGTTTTGGACGAGTTTATTCGTCCTTGTCGGAAAAGCGAACAACGTATATACATGTCTATGACGAGGAAGGGGGTTAATCACTGTATCGTCTGTTGCTAAGATTGTGTACGCCAATAATACATCCGTCCAGGACTCTTAATTCTGTTTGGAGAGCTCCACGGTATAGGTTCAATAAATCCGGTTAGAAAACAAATAAGTCACTCGAACTAAGATAACCTATCATTTAATAAGGAAATGTAGAGAGTTATCTTAGAAATGGTACAAACATATGCATGACGAAGTACTAAGTGTCATTTTGTGGTAACTGTGAAAAATAACTAAAAGTCAAGAATAAAAAATAATACGATATAAGAAGGAAAAATATAAAATTATGTGCGCCTTTGAGATTCAAACAGATTCATACGAATGAGACTCTAAACTAAACTTATTATCTGTGAATAACGATAAAAAAAATCTTGTGGAATTCGCTTCCCACCAATATTAATTTCTTTTCCTTTTTTATTTCTTTTGCTTTTAATATTTTAATTTCTATGTCTTTTCTTTTTTTTTTTCTTATTTTCCTTCTTTATTTCTTTCTCTTTATCCTTTTAATGTTGTCTTTTCTCTATTTATTTCTATCGTTCTTTCCTTCTTTCTTTCGCTTTTAATACTTTAATTTCTTTCTTTCTTTCTTTCTTTCTTTCTTTCTTTCTTTCCCTTTATCCTTTTAATTTTGTCTTTTCTTTCATTCTTTCTTTTTTCTTTCTTTCTTTTTCCTTCTTTATTCCTTTCCCTTTATCCTTTTAATGTTGTCTTTGTTTGTTTGTTTCTTTCTTTCTTTCGCTTTTAATACTTTAATATCTGTCTTTTTTCTTTCTTTGTTTCTTTTCCTTCTTTATATCCTTCCCTTTATTCTTTTAATTTTGTCTTTTCTTTCTTCCTTTCTTTCTTTCTTCCTTTCTTTCTTTCTGTCCTTTTTCTGTCTTTCTTTCTTTCACTTTTAAAATTTTAATTTCTATGTCTTTTCTTTCTTTCTTTCATTTTTTCTTTCGCTTTTAATATTTTAATTTTTATGTTTTTTTCTTTTTTTCTCTAATATTTTACTTTTTATGTCTTTTTATTTATTTCTTTCCATCTTTCTTTATTTCTTTCGTTTTTACTATTTTAATTTGTTTTTTCTTTCTTTCTTCTTTCCTTTCTTTCTTTCCCTCTTTCTTTCTTCTTTTTCTTCTTTATTTCTTTCATTTTATCCTTTTAATTTTGTCTTTTCTTTCTTTCTTTCGTTTGTTCTTTCTTCTTTTCTTCTTTTTCTTTCGCTTTTAATTAATTTTAATAACTATTTTAATTTCTATGTTTTTTCTCTTTAATATTGTTAGTTTTTATGTCTTTTTATTTCTTTCTTTCCCTGTTTCTTTCTTTCTTTCGTTGTTAATATTTTAATTTCTATGTATTTTCTTTCTTTCTTTTTTTTTCCTTGTTTATTTCTTTTGCTTTTAATATTTTAATTTCTATGTCTATGTATTCTTACTTTTCATTTGTAATACTGTTTGTCTATTCATTTATACAGATCTTTATTTGTTGCATTTTATGATCATTAATACATTTGTTTATATATATATATATATATTATATATATATATATATATATATTCATTCTCTCTTCTTTATTTTTTCTAATTCATCTTTCATTCTTTTTTTTTTCTTATTTTAATATCTTCATTTCTCTATTCTTTCTTTCATTCCCATTTTCTTCACCATTCGTTCATCTCTCCTCTCAAGTCCATCTATTTTACATTCCTCACACACATGACGTCCACTTTTATGCAATTACATTAACTCGGCATATTTCCTGTAAAATCTAGACACAAAGGATAGGATAGCAATGGATAGAGAGAAAGGACAGCTAGATTTAAAGTCTATTTTAGCGATGCTTTTACGTCTGTGCAGTTTCTAAAAATAAATTATACGTTAAAGCAAAAACGCATCAGTCGTTGCGAGGCTTCAACAGAAAGAAACAATGGTTCGAATAATTTGTTACCATTTATTTTCCCCCGGTCCTCGGCACTTCACGGTCTTAATGTTCATTTTAACCCTATTCTTCTTAATTACAATGTCAATACGAATTTTCATCAGTGACAAAACCATTTGCCGTCCTGTTTGTATAATTTCACGGCCTCAACATCACATGAAACTAAAAAAAAAAAACGCGTGTCTTGTAGACTTTCAATTTAATTATATTCATTATTACCAAAATCGAAACCCATATAACACTATCTATCTATCTATCTATCTATCTATCTATCTATCTATCAAATTTGCCTCTATCATACTAAACTTAGCTAAGTGTAGATTTTCTTTTTAGTTGATTTTACAATGTTCTTTTTTCTTTCTTTCTTAATTTTGACTACTTTATCTTTTTGTTAGTATTTACTTGATTGAATAATTCATTTATCTTTCTATCTTTCAGTATATCTATTTATATCATGTCTGTTCATATCTATCTATCTATCTATCTATCTATCTATCTATTTATCTATCTCAGTCTGATCTTTATCTATCTATCTATCTCTCAATCTATCTATCTGGAGGTATTTATCTTTGCTTCTCTTTCCCTCTTTCTCTCCCATTTTCTATCTTACCTTTTTTTATGTATCTTTTGGTCGACCCATATATTCTAATCTCTTCTTGTTATTGAAAGAATGTCTAAAAAGAAAAAAAGAGAAAATTAATAGAGGAATAAAAAGAGAGAGGTTTGTGAACAAAAGAGAGAAAGATAAAGTAAAGAAAGAAGGAAAGAAAGAAAAAAGGATGGAAAAATTATAAAGCTATTAAAAGAAAAAATGAAGAAGAAACAAAATGGAGGTCAAAAAGGAAACAAAAATAAGAGATTTGTGTATTAAAAGAAGGGAAGAAAGAAAGGAATAAAAAAGACAGAGAAAAAGAAAGAAAGAAAGAAAGAAAGAAAGAAAGAAAGAAAGAAAGGAAACCGACAAGAAAAAGAAAATAAGTAAGAAAGGCAAACAACCCTGGAAAGTAAAACCATTAATGCAACGAATTTAAGAACATTCCAGAACGCTTAAGAAGAAAGAAAAAACAAGAAAAAAATGAGTGAATGAATAAAAAAAGATGAAAGTTTCTGAATGAAAATTGAGATGAAAAAAATTATCTGAGATACTCAACTTCATTCATAAATAATTTCCGTTTTTGTTTACCGAATTTAATTTTCAAAAATAAAGTAAAATTACATTTTATTCCAATATATATTCATCATTATTTGCAATGTCCTGTTACAAATTATAAGTCAGTTCTTCGGTATCTTTTGAATAAAATTCCGCACGTATGGATGTGAAAATATTTCTGAACTCTTCAATATGGTTTTCATTAGAGAATGTTTCCCTAATCAAATCATTTTGCAGCCATCGAGGAAGATCATAATCGATCAGTGAAGGTCAAATGAATATAGCGTGTCGGATCAAAGAGATCAATTCGAAAATTGTTGTCCCATTTTATTCTTACTGTACACAGCCTTGCGTTGTCATGGACTCGAACTAAAGCTAAAATATCGGCGCAAGACTTGAACCTGCATATATAGTTCATTGGTTGTCGAGATATAACCTTGTCCATCCACGAGCTTTTGCGTTAAATATTGTCATAAATTAATGTAAATTTATTCTTAGCTGACGGATAGGAAGAGACATTCGTTATTGCGTGATCATGGAGGAGAAGTAGGTTTCATATTGACGAGGTTTGGGCACTTTTCGAACTGCACGTTTATTGACCCATTCCTTGTCAATCTCTGATCCTTTGCATTAAATCGTGCATTAAGTTAAATTTATTCTTAACTGTCAAATAGGACGTGACATTCATAGTTACAACTTATTTGAAAATTCCGGAAATTATTTAATATTTTAATTCTTTCTGAAGGTAAAATTGCGGTGCCAGTGAACGAATTGTGGAGTCAATAAATTCCAGAAATTAATTATGATTCAACTTAATATTTTAATTCTTTCTGAAGGTAAAATTGCGGTTCCAGTGAACGAATTGTGGAGTCAATAAATTCCAGAAATTAATTATGACTTAACTTAATATTTTAATTCTTTCTGACGGTAAAATTGCTGTTCCAGTGAACGAATTGTGGAGTCAATAAATTCCAGAAATTAATTATGACTTAACTTAATATTTTAATTCTTTCTGACGGTAAAATCCCGGTTCCAGTGAACGAATTGTGGAGTCAATAAATTCCAAAAATTAATTATGACTCAACTTAATATTTTAATTCTTTCTGAAGGTAAAATTGCGGTGCCAGTGAACGAATTGTGGAGTCAATAAATTCCAGAAATTAATTATGACTCAATTTAATATTTTAATTCTTTCTGAAGGTAAAATTGCGGTGCCAGTGAACAAATTGTGGAGTCAGTAAATTCCGGAAATTATTAATGACTCAACTTAATATTTTAATTCTTTCTTACGGAAAAAATTGCGGTGCCAGTGAACGAATTGTGGAGTCAGATTCGAAATATCAGATACTTTGTATTTATCTTTCCTTTTTTAAATTCTAATTAGCAGAGTAAAATAAGGAGAGTTTGTCAAAAGACTGAGGAGAGCAGTGAAGGCTGAACTCACTTCTGAGGCTATCTGATAAACCGTTACCTCATGTCGATGAACCCTCATTGTCATTTAACACGCGGAGGACCCAAGTATTGGGGGATACAAAAAAAGTACTTACTAGCTGTGAGACAAGCTTGCTCCCAGATATACCACATCAAAAGGCAA
Source organism: Acanthosepion pharaonis (assembly GCA_903632075.3). Classification (NCBI taxonomy): domain Eukaryota; kingdom Metazoa; phylum Mollusca; class Cephalopoda; order Sepiida; family Sepiidae; genus Acanthosepion; species Acanthosepion pharaonis. The sequence goes on along the minus strand of CAHIKZ030001300.1, from coordinate 363,548 downwards.
ATTTAATTTATTAAATTTAGATTTATTTTATCCAAAGCTACAATTATGGGCTCTACAGTGAAGATCGAGCACACTAGATATTCGAAATCCTCAGTTTCCAACCTTGACAGAGTTCAAAAGTGTTTACCCGGCCTTGTGGGCGATGAATGATTTTTTCACCTTGCAATCTCTTTTTCGACGGATTGAAAGTTGCTAGCCCCTTGCTATTGTACCCCTATTTTTTGATGAGCTACATTCTTTAGTTCCACTCAGTGAACTTCTTCTGAACTCTTACGTTGTGAAACAGACGCGGTCTTGGAGGCCTTTAATTATGTTTCCACCCTAGAACCACTTTGCCACAGACGAAAAATTGCTAAGCTTTCCTTATTCTATTAATATTTTCATAACAGATGTTCAAGAGAGATCTACCAATCCAGACCTTTACAGCTAGGACCCATCATGCCACGCACACAGGGTCGAAACATCCTCGTTACCTTCGTGATCCGTTGGTAACAAGGAAGTTCCACGCAGACAGCTTCTTCCCAAGAATTTTCACTTTGCGGAACAATCTCCAGAATGGACGATTTCGTAACAAGAATATCGTCATAATATAAAAATCTCGTCATGGGCGCGTGGTCGAGTGGTTAGAACGTTTGTCTCCTCACCATGAGACCCGAGTTCGAATCTCACCACGGTTGATTTATCAGGAAGAAGACTTCCTGACTTTATGGGTCTGGATAGGGAGAACCCCAGCATGCGTCACCTTTAGAAAGTGTATGAAAAAACATACCACGAATTGACCCAAGCCTTGTGAGTGAGATCTGGTAGACGGACCACTTGAGAACCGTCGATAGCTGTGCTAGCACGAAGTAACAAGTCATTGTGACCGAGGGTTTGAGTGTGCTGGCCTTGTTCAGATTTTGATCATGCTAGATAACACGCTCTCTCCCAGAAACTGTAACTATATGTCTATAATTAGCTCTGTGGGTGTTGAACAAACACAAATGTGCCTGAGCGAGCGTCTGCAATAGGGATTGGCTAGCCACCCTAGTATACGGGTATCCTCGAATACGAGTGGTCGGCTATTATTATAAAATTCGTACTTCTTCTTCTTACACATTGTAAACGACATCATTCAATAACCCTCTACATTAGATAACTCTTCTATAGACTTGGTTTTCTGAAGGTTGGAAAAGATTCCTGAAAAGAAGTTATTTTTTTTCCGGTCACTACAATGTTAACCTTTTCAAATCTAGTGACAAGTGATATCTATAGCATAGCCTCATAATATGCATATTTTAACCCTTCCTTGAACGCCATTACAAAAATCACATTCACTAGCCCTTTCCCTTGAGCGGCTCTTAAGCCTAATATTGAGTAGCAACAGCAAAAACCTACTAAATAATAATTGTCATCTAGAAAAGCTCTCTAATAATCGCCTCATGCTGAGACGCCCTCCTTGTTGATTGATTATTTTTCTATGGATTATCAATATTTTGGCAGGTTATTTAAAGCCAGAAAATATTTTTATATTCTAAGGATTGTTTTTGAGATAATAATAGTTTAGTGATACATATATTACGAATAAACCTATAACTGGAGGGGAAGAGGTTGATTCCCACCTTTCCTAAAAATTGCGCGTAACTGAATAAAACAAACTCAACGGGAAGTGGAACTCAGCTCTCCGATGTTCAAATCCGAGCCCTTATCCATTACACCACCCACACATCCAAGCTTACAGCACCTGGTATTCCCAAGAGGTCACCTGTCTCGGTACTGACCAACTTTGATGTTGCTTAACTTCGGTGATCGCACAGGGGCCGGTCTCTCAATTCGATGTGTCCGTAAGCTCGCCATCTTCAGTTAATAATTTTGTCAGAAGACCAAATGTTTTTGCAAAGCAATGGGAATAGAACTTATTACTAAGAGTCTGCGAATCAAACTTGCTAACAATTGAACCACAATTGAAAAGTTTATAATTATTTGCAGATTTCTGGCAACTGGTCCTAATTCTATAACACTTAGCACAATACTGGTTTGGTTTCGTTTGGTTTGGCTTGATTTGGTTTGGTTTGGTTTCGTTTGGTTTATTTTGTTTTACGGCATATCAAACTCAATGGGTTATTTAATGCCGACTACATTTTTAGGATAGATTCGTATGAGTAGAATATGTATTCTTTGGTTTAGATTGGTTTGGTTTATTTTTTTACGGCATATCAACCTCAATGAGTCATTTAATGCCGACAACTTTTTTTTTCCTGGTAATATTTTTGTTTTGTCAAAAATCTATTTCTGGTAATATTTTTTCCCTCAAAATTGTATAGCTGCTAATATTATTTTCAAAAACGTATTGCTAGTAATAGTCTTTTTTTTTCAAAAATGTATTGCTGGTATTTTTTTTTTCAAAATCGTATTGCTGCTGGTGATATTTTTTTTTCAAAAACATATTGCTGGTGGTAAGACTTTTTTTTCTTCAAACATTTATTTCTGGTAAAAATTTTTTACAAAGTATTTCTGATATTAAAACCTATTTTTACACTTTTCCATTTATGGTTAACTATTTGTCCATAGCTGGGAACTAACAGGTGCTACCACCCCGGGCCAGGGTGGACCTGGGAACACCAGCAATTAACAGGTGGTTCCACGCCCCTCACAACCTCCTGATCAGAGGCCTTGCTGTCTTACCCAGGACGCGGATGCAGTTTATCGTTACACCCAGGACGGCAGCACAATACTGGTCAGCAACTTAACCATTACCACGCGCTGATGTTTTGTTGGTAATCTTTGGTAATGTGTAAAATCCACTCAAACAGCTTCTTACCCAGAACATTTACTTTGTGCGAGAGACTCCTGTGAGGATGATCCCATTAACACTACAATAATAAACTCTTCAAGTCCAGCGCTAATAATTATCTATCCTACATATTCTCATAATATGCACTTCTTGTTTCTCTCTCTCTCTCTCTCTCTCTCTCTGACAACGATTTAAATCAGTAAACTTCTACATTGAGTGACCCTTGATTGAACTAAATAAAAAAAAACGCATTGTTTGTTAAATGTCTGAGGCAGAGAAGAGGATGGAACTTATTATTCACTAGTAATACTCAATCAGACAAGCTTACTAAGCAGTACCCCCAGCTGAGGTACCTACACGTTCTTATCGCTCGAGTCAGTGTGCTTCATTAAATTTCATTGTTCGCGACTTGCCTTCGTCTTTTGCGTATGTCACAACGGAAGTCGGACTATCCTACATCGAAAAAATGTCTGCTTCGATAATAAAATAAAAGATTCTATTAGTTGCGTGGATGGATGTCGTTTCGACGAGGAAGGAGGTTAAGCCAGCATTGTGGTTCGTATAACTAATGATTTTTTTTTTCTAAGATTGTTAACTACTTTTAATATTTCCTAATTAAAAAAAAACAAAAAACAGATGAAGCAAGTAATAGATCCACTATTAATATGCAAGATATTGGACATGATGTGCATAAATTATAAATAATTGCATATGATATTTTAGATGTGGCGAAGTTTTTACGGATTTTACGAGCACATCGTTAAACATGTTATTGAAACTTTAAGAAAAAATTCGTTTGAAATAAAAATTATAATAACAAAACCCGTGCAACGTCTCCGAAGACAAATGTTATAAACATAAATTTAACGGTTTTAAATTAATTCAATGATTTCTTCTATGTGACTCGTCCCGTCAAAACATAGGCGATTATGACTCTCCACAATTTCTTATCCCTTCTAGCTCTTAGCAGTTTTCCTCCCTTTGCTAGAGCTCCCTGTCCCCAGTTCCACCATCCAGTCACAAAAAGAATTAATCATTTCACTTCCAAGCAAGGTAATAATGCCGCTAAGACGCACGAGATTTCTAGGCGTAAAAGAGGAGAAGGCTTTAGTGAATAGAAAGGAAAATTAAATAACAGATTTCAGGATGACAGAAAATGTCGATTTGCACTGCAAGAAAATTTTTGAAGATTTTAGGTGGCAGGGAAGCAAAATTTCGAAAACAGCTCCACAGGTGAGAAGTGCAAAAGAAAAAAAAAATAAATAAAAAAGAAAATTAGAATATAACTTATCTTTATATCTAATTCAACGGTAAAACAGTAAGACCCAGAGACTCCTCTAGTAGTAAGCTTAAATTCACGCGGTCGTAATACCAAGAAGGATATCAGATTAGAACAACAGCTATCAGTTTTTTTTTGTTTTTTTACTATTAGGTTGGTGCAAAAATAATGACGTAATAATGTCGTTTTTTAACCTATTTTTGAAAGTGAAAAAACGACATTATTACGTCATTATTTTGGCACCAACCTAATAGCACTATAAGTTATTCTTGGGTTCCCCAATGTTTCTTATACAAACCCTTTTAGCTATAAGGTGATGTAACAGAAGCACCAAGAGTATCAGGTTTGTGCAAAAGTAATGTCCGATTTTTGAGAATTGTTTTTCTTGTAATGGAATGTTCCACTCTCCTTATTACCTATTGTGGACTGATTATATCAGTAATATATGTAGTGTGCACAGCACATACCAGAGTCTGTCTATCTGACTGACTGGCTTCGTGAAGGGTTAGTCGATTCCTAGTCTTTCAGTAGTGTATTCTCTTTTACGATAAACCTCTCTTTCTTCCATCTACGCTCGTGTTGTTGTTTCTTCCACTCGAGTAGCACCATTGTCTGTTTGTAACGTTTTTAAGGATACAACATGCATATATAAATAAAATAGCCCAGAGCTTATCCTGGAAATAATTCGCCTGCATAGGGATAGAAACAGAATTCAGTAAAAACACAAAAATAGAAAGGGTGTAAGACAAGGATGCGTCTTGTTGTAATGGAATGTTCCACTCTCCCTATTATAGACTGTCTATATTAGTAATATATGTAGTGTGCATAGGACATACCAGAGTCTGTCTGTTCGACTGTTGTAGAGTAGTTTCACAGTGGAGGCTTGTGTTTCACTAAGTAGGTCCTAAAAAGGTTCGACGTACAAAACGTTAGGAACTTGATATAATTAGTAATGACGCAGAGAAATCTAGTGGTGGTCGCTGATACTCTTTGTGTCCCACATCGACTGACTGACCAACTCACTGAGTGACTGACTACTACTATTACTCCTACTTATTATAGGTGGGGGGATCTATTAACTATAGAATAGGAGTGTTCCAGTATAACACCGACTGACTGACTGGCTGGCTTCGAGAAATGTTAGTCGAATCCCTGTCTTTCAGTAGTGTATTCTCTTTTACAATAAACCTCTCTTTCTTCCATCTACGGCCGTATTGCTGTTCCTTCCACTCGGCTACCAACTTTGTCTGTTTGTAACCATTTTAAGGATACAACAGTTTTAGATAGTATTTATGAAAATTGTGCTTCTCTTTATAGTTAAGGAATGTCACTATAAGTAATTTATACTTTTCTTTTTTCAGAATCTAAAAATATTTTTCATGATCTTCCGCAATATTCACACATACGTTCGTCCTATCTAAAGATCACATTCGACATATCTTACTGTATGAGTTTCATAACGTTATCAATGCAAGTGCAGCAGCAAAGTTTATTCCGAACGCTTACGGAAATGGTGCAGTGAATGAAAAAGTTGCAGCAGATGGTTTTCTCGTTAACCAAGTGAGGATTTCAGTTAGAAACACGATAAAAAAGAGAGCTGTCTCAAAAACTTGATTCTTAAGAGTTGGAAGCTGGAGCCACAGACAATCGCACCATTACCTCTGAGGAACTATCAGAACAATTTAACGTAGACCATACAACCGTCTGTCTGTCTGTCTATCTGTCTGACTGGCTTCAGGAAGTGTTTGTCGATTTCCTGTCTTTCATTAGTGTATTCTCTTTTACAATAAACCTCTCTTTCTTCCATCTACGCTCGTATTGCTGTTCCTTCAACTCGAGTACCACCTTTGTCTGTTTGTAACCTTTTTTTTAAGAACACAACAATGTGGTAGCAAGTAGAGCCGGATTCATCATGTTCCCAAGGGTATCAGTGCGAAAGTGAACGCAACTGACTAGACCGAAATTTGAATTCCACTCGTCAATTCCATTTTTATCAGCACCGATAACCTTTACGCTACCCGCACCTTGCACAGTTACTATAAAAGTTAGGCTTGATTATTTTAATAAATAAATTATCAACATTAAGACTATTTGATCAATAAATATTTTAACATGTTTATTATTTCGTTGTTACCAATATTTTAATTACTATTTATTTATTCTGAACCTGCGACACAATAATGTTTTGATGAACTTTCCCCTATGATAGCTAGATTTTTAATTTTATCACAGTACTAGATTGGCGGGAAAGTCTCATCATATTCCAGCTGAATTGGCTAGATGCAGCCGTAAGTTCTATGCTAATAGTGTGTTCTATCGCATCTCTCGCTTGTGGAACTCACTTTGGGCTTCTAGCTTCCTAGTTAGCTTTGATCTTCAAAAATTTAAATGTAATATCAATCGTTATTAATTGTTCTTATTGTTTTTTTTATTGTTCTCTCTTCTTTTTTCCTCATATTTTCTAATACTCAGTAACCTATTGTGTCTTAGTGGATATATTGCCTTTCTTGGAGTGAAATGATTAAAAACACTTCTTTTAATATCTGTGAATTTGCATGAGTCCTTTTCAGGACTGGTTACCAACCAAACCAAGAGAGACAAGTCTACTCTCAATGTGTGTCGTAATGGAATATTCCACTCTCCCTATTACCTATTGTGGACTGACTATATCAATAATATATGTAGTGTGAACAGGACTTACCAGAGTCTGTCTGTCTATCTGTCTGACTGGCTTCGAGAAGTGTTAGCTCTTCCTTCAACGCGATAACTACGTTTGTCTGTTTGTAAACTTTTTAAGGATACGACAATAGTTTATAAGGATAATAGGCTTAGTAAACTTCGATAAGCCTAAGGTTAGACTGGCTGGTTACTGGAAATTGAACAGTTATATCCTAACCCCAAAAAGAAAAGGTATTGAGTAAAATGTCATGGGAAAATTGCTCGGAAGAAGTGTAATAGAATGCCCCACTCCACCTATTACTTATTGTGGACTGACTATATTAGTAATATATTTAGTGTGCATATGACATACCAGAATCTGTCTGACTGGCTTCAGGAAGTTTTAGTCGATTCTCTTTCAGTAGTGTATTCTCTTTTACAACAAACCTCTCTTTTTTCCACCTACGTGTTGCTGTTCGTTCCACTTGGCTACCAACTTTGTCTGTTTGTAACCATTTTAAGGATACAACAGTTTTAGATAGTATTTATGAAATTTGTGCTTCTCGTTATAGTCAGGGAATATCACAATAAGTAATTTATAGTTTTCTCTTTCAGATTCTTAACATATTTTTCATGATCTTCCGCAATATTCGTCCCATCTAAAGATCACATTCGAATATTTTACTGTAGTTTCATAACGATGTCAATGCAAGTGTAGCAGCAAAGTCTATTCAGAGCGCTTATGGAAATGGTGCAGGGAATGAAAAAAGTTGTAGGAAATGGTTTTCTCGTTTCCGAAGTGAGGATTTCAGTTAGAAAGAGTAGCAAAAAGAGGGCCATCCCAAAAACTTGATTCCTAAGGGTTGGAAGCTGTTGCCAAAGACAATCCCACCATTACCTCTAAGGAACTAGCAGGACAATTTAACGTAGTCCATACAACCGTGCTACGACAATTAAAAAGGATCAGAAATGTTTACGTTGTTGGGAAATGGACCTCCCACGAACTGTCTCCAGAGAATCTGCAACAGCGTAATGCTTGTTGCGAATCATTGCTTTCACGGCATCTTCAGACACCATTTTAAGGTCGGCTTGTTACATGTGATGAGAAGTTGATCCTTTCACCATAACGTTAAACACCGCTGATCTTGGATCAGTCGAGGGAGAAGATCAGCTCAGGAACCAAGATAAGGACTTAAACCTAAGAAGATCATGTTGAGCGACATTAAAGGAATTGTCCCTTACGAACTGTTAACCAAAACAATTACGGCTAATCTGTACTGTGATCAATTCGTCGTTTGAAAACAGCTTTGAATCAAAAGCGACCTTCCTTATTGAACAGAAAGTGTGTCTTCATCCATCACGATAATGCTTGTCCTCACACAGGTCGGCTGACTAAAAATCTTTTGAAAGGGTTTGGTTGGGAAATATTGCTTCATCCACCATATTCTCTTGAGAAATGAGCTTTCTGATTATCATTTGTTTCAGGGACAACAGAATCAGTTGGATTATCCTTGGTTGACAATCAAGAAAAGAGGTTGAAAATGATTTGAATGCATATTTTGTTTCAAAACTTAAGGAATTTTACAGGGGTAGCAGTTATAAGCTTGTTGGCAGATGGAATGGTGTTCACGAAAGCAAAGGAGGTTATGTTAACGAATATATATATATATATATACACACACACACACACACACACACACACATATATATATATATATATATATATATATATATATATATATATATATATATATATAAGTGTGCAGGTATGCAGAAAATAGAAAAGAACACGTTGGGTGCATAATCCGGAGTTCCTTCGTATTTTTGTTTTTATTTTTAAGAAGACAGTGCTCCATACAGAAGTAGAGCTTTATTATAATAATAATATTTTTTGTGAAAAAAACATAGACCATATATAATTTAACATGAAAAAGACGATGGACATAAAAGCAATACCAGTTCAAACAGGTAACTGAAATCTTTTATAAGATCAGCGTTGTGTTTAAATATGATCACGTCGTCCATTGCCTTTTCATGTTGAATTGTATATGGTCTATGTTAATTATGTTTTATGAATATGACCTGAAGATGGTCTATTAGACCGAAACGTCCGACGTTGACATTAAACATTAAAACAGCATAATCGCATATTAGGATTTTTCTTTGTTTTTTCAGTATATTTTTCTTCATACTGTCGGATCTATATCCATATATTTGCTTACATATATATATATATTGGTGAGCTGTGATACAGCATAATCGCATATTAGGATTTTTGTTTGTTTTTTCAGTATATTTTTCTTCATATATATATATATATATATATATATATATATATATATATATATATATATGGTATATAATCCAAGTTAATCTTAATAATATAAAATATTAAAACCGATTCACAAAAAAAGCTTAATGTATTTATTAAAACAGAGCATATAAATTTCACAACACAATCCCAAATTAACTCATAATGGGTTTTTATATTGTAGGTTATGTATTTGTGATTTCGTGTATCGGAAGGATTGAGGTAGAAATTTGTTTTCATTGTAATCTTTTCACAAAGTCAACAATTTTATCCGTTAGAGACAGACTCAATGAGTGCAGAAAAAGATATGAGATGCTTTTCACAGAATATTCCGGACAGCACCTATCCATGATGACAGCTTGCAGAGAGAGTTAGAATTTCCGTATGGATTAATCCCGAGAGAGCTCAACCATTACTTATAGGAGCAGGTAATAAATGCGTTGGTATATAATCCAAGTGAATCCTAGTAATATAAAATATTAAAACTGATCCGCAATAATAGTTCAATGTATTTATCATAATATACTATATTTCATAGAATAGAAATCCTAATTTACTCCATTCGAATAACTATTTCAACCAACAAGTTCCATATTGGCATTAGTCAACATAGGACTTGTTTGTTGAAATATCTATTCGAATGAAGTAAATTAGGATTTCTATTATATATATTATATAATTAAGTAATATCTCGAGTCTTAAAAACAACTCAACAGAATGCGGAAAGCAATGGGCGGTTGTTTCGGCTTATATTTGGGACTAATCAGAAGTAAGAATCCACTACCGAGAACCGAAACCCGGACAGTTACGTTATCAGGCAGACGACATACCAACCGTAACAACGGGCCTCGGTAACGCAGAGGTAGCAATTTAGATTGTATATCGCCGCTCGATCAGATATTCCGTGGTGGAATATCCGAGTTTCCCTTCCCATAGGACTGTGCCCCAATGAGCCACAAATACTACCTACAATGCCGTTCTATCCAGAGCATTAGAAGCTGGTTAAAGAAAAGATATACATATGACAGAAATTATTACGAGGATTTGAGATAATTATAATTAAGTAATTCATCGAGCCTAGAAGAAACGTCAACAGAATGCAAAAACACTGGACGGCCGTTTCGTCCTATATTTGTGACTCATCAGCAGTGCGCATCCACTAAGAATTGAAACCCGGACTTTCTGGCCACTCGTATTCGAGGATACCCGCCTACTGGGACGGCTAGGTAATCCCTATTGTAGACGTTTGCTCAGGCGCATTTTGTGTTTGTTCAACAGAGCGCGTACTTTATAGTTTATACTGCAACTATACGGAACAAACCTTAGTTGCAGTTTCTAGGGGAGAAGCATGATATCTATCGTGATTAACAATTTGAACAAGGCTAACATGCTCAAAGCCAGATCGCCACCCCCAGAACGATAAAATCAAGAAGTCACCTTCCTGACAAATCAAGTATTATGAGATTCTAACACAGAAAGCGTGTTCAAAAAGCGAACGTTCTAACTACGTAATCCCATATATATATATATATATATATATATATATATATATATATATAGAGAGAGAGAGAGAGAGAGAAAAATATTTAGGATGATTTTAAATAATCATAATTAAGTAATTCATCGAGTCTAGAAGAAACCTAAACAGAATGTAGACGGCCCTATATTTGGGTCTAATCAGCGAGAACTTAAACCCGAATAGTTACGATAGGAGGCAAACGCCATACCAACTGTACCAACGGTTCTCGGTGACGAAAGGGTAAAGAAGTAGACTCGATATAGCGCCGCTCGATCACAAACTCCGTGGTGGAACTTCTCCGAGTTTCTCATTTACCCAGAGGACTGTGCCTTCCCGAGCTACGTTTAGTATCCCCAAGCCGCATGAATTACTTAATTATGATTATTTCAAATCTTCCTAATTATTCTCTCTGTATATCTTTGTTTGAACCGGCTTCTAATGCTCTGGAGTTCGGGTTTCAATTCTCGGTAGTGGATGCACACTGCTGATGAGTCCCAAATATAGGACGAAACGGCCATCCAGTGCTTTCTGCATTCTGTTGAGGTTTCTTGTAGACTCGATTAATAACTTAATTATGATTATATATATATATATATATATATATATATATATATATATGTAAGTGTGTGTGTACATAATCAAATATCATTGGTCTATTTGCATCCTCAAGAGACTCTTCCTCAGTGGTCCATGTCAGCGAAGAGACTGTCACGTTCATTAGCATTCGCCTCATCTGTGACCAATGCAGTAATCAGTCTGGCTAAAATCTCTTTAGGTGCCAATCTGAGGGATGAATACCAACGGAAAAAATTATCTGCCTCATATATCAAAAATATATCGTTAAATCACATTAAAACGTATCCACACATCATTTGATCAAAATAAAACTTCTACCTGTCCTTTTTATATAAAAAAACAAACTCTGTTTCTTGCATCAGTTGGATGAAAAATTTTAACTTGTCAGCTTATTATCCATTTCCTTTTTACTGATCCAAACCCTAATATTCTACAATTTGAAAGCGGTTTTGAATCGTCCAGTCCAGAGTGAACGACCGAAGTGCCGATTTTCGATATTTTTGAAAAAAATCCCAAAAATAAAATTCGAAAATGAAACTAAACCTATTGATTATTTGATGTGGGGCCAAAGTTGGGACCACAGAAGGAAAACACGGAACACGGATTAGATGTAAGAAAGGTATATTAACAAAAGTTACAGAGGTAGTGTAAGCGGAGCTTACTATATGTTAGTGTCCAACACTGGTAGTCGTACGATACTCTCACTGTCTCTCTGTGTCACTCTCTAGAGTGCTATGTCGCCTACTTAATATAGGCCTGGAAGAGTCTATTGTGTAGGTAGTTTCCGGTCTCACAATATTATTGTTTTTATATCGTTTCTAACGTTTTTTAATAGTTTCTGTATTGAATAGTATGAAATTGTAAAAAAAAAAGCAAAGGTTGTTACACGAACAGGGTTCAAAGAATAAGTTGCGTGCCGGCCGAATTCCGAGCAGTCGTTAAAAGAAAGAAAAGTTTAGCAATAGACCTGACCGGTCCTGTTTAAGAATGACAGTCTTAATAATAGCTATTAAATGCCCAGTTTAAGAAGTGCCCTGAGTGATTCAGGTTACGTTTATGTCCGAATTCTCCAATTTAATAATTGTCCTGAATTTTCATGTTTAATAAAGCTCCAGAATTGTCCAGTTTAAAGTATTGTTCAATATGAAAATGATCTTGAATTGTCCAGTTTAACAATAATCCTGTATTAGCTAGTTTAAGAATGATTTTGAATCGACCAATGTTTTTTTTTTTAATCACCCACTATACAGAGTGAGAGCAAGACTAAAGAGGGTTGTTTGATAAAAAGGTAAAGAGAAGGGCGGGGATAAAAGTCAAGACATCAGAAGATATCGATTTACATTACATTTAAAGATTATAATTATCAGGGAAGCAAGTAAGAGGAAGGGAGTTCTGCTGTCAGGAAGTGCGAGAGAAGAAACAGTTGCAGTAGAAGCGACGGTTACATTTAACTTCGACAATGAGAGCATAGGACCGACATGCCCACCTAGTAGCACAGTTAAATTCATGCAGTTGGGGTACCATTGAAAAGAGCTCATCAGAGCCTAAACCATGAAAATATCTGTAGAAAAGACAGAGGGAAGCCACATCGTGTCTGTGAGAAAATGACTGGCGTCGAGATGCTAGGCCAGGACTTACCATATTGCATATCCGTCTTTGTATTTTGTTGAGAAACTCGAAATGAACAGTGGGGGCAACAGACCATATATGACAACGGTATTCAATGCAAGGACGAACGGTAGATTTGTAGATTTGAGGGATAGACTTAGACGAGAAAAAAAAAACTTCTGACGCGACACTGAGAACCAATTTTCCTTGCGGTAAATGAAGCTATTGATTCAATGTAGTTGTTTCACCTCAGGTCAGCGGAAAGCGTGAGACCAAGGAGGCACAGACAGACGTTCTCGTGAAGTTGAACATCAGGCAGGGTGGTTTCTCTGTGGTGCATAAATGAGAGCAGTTTTGGAAGCATTAAAGTTTACAAGCCCGCCTCAGTCAACCACAGACTGAAGGTCGTTTTCGAGACCAGCGGCCAGCTTAGCTTTGCCAGCAATTCCGGATTTACTATTGAAACAGGTGTAAATGGTAGTCTCGTCTGCGTGGATGCTTACTTGAGAACTGATGATATCAGGAAGATCGTTGATGAAGATCAGAAACAATGTGGGATCCAGGATATAGACCCTGGAGAACACCAGCGTCCGCATGGAAGGAAATGGAAGAGAACCCGTTTAGGATGACCTTCATGTCACGGTTTGACAGGAATGATTGGATTAAGTCAAATAATCCTCCTGTAATACCGTATCCATGAAGCTTACGTATAAGGCCGGCATGCCAAACAATGTCAAACGCTTTAGAGATATCTAGAGCCACAGTTCCAGTTTCGCCGTTATTATCAAGAGCTTGGTATACAAATTCAGTTATGGCCGTAAGCACGTCAGCGGTAGACTGGGCAAAGCGGAAACAATATTGTCAGAGAGTAGTTCATGTGGGGTCAGTTGGTTAACCTATTCGGCATAGATTAAAGCCTCGAAGATTTGGCGAAGAGTGGTAGGAGACTGATAGAACGGTAATTAGATGGGTCAAAAAGGTCTTCGGTGTTCTTTAAAAAAGGGAAGAAAGATCCTGAATTGTGTTATTTAATAATGGCCACGGATTTTCTACTTTAATAAAGTCTTTGAATTGTCCGATGAAAATGGTCATAAATTGTCCAATTTATGAATGGATTTGATCTGTCCTGTTTTGAAAACGGCTTCTTATTGTCTAGTTTGAGAATGGTCTTGAATCAGCCAGTTTAGAAAAATCGTCTCAAATTATTCAATTTAAAAATGGTCCAGGTTAAAATAGTCTTGAATTTTTCAGTTTAGGATGTTCCTGTATTGATCTGTTTAAGAATGTTATTGAATTGTCCAATTTAATAATGTGTATTATGGTTATAATAGTTAATAATGGTATTGACTTGTCCAATTTAATAATGTGTACCTCTATCTATAAAAGGTAGGATGTGTGTGTGTGTCCGCGTGTGTGTGTGTGTGTAACGAATGCACGGTCGCCAAGGCCGACTTTGCATTTCCCAACTCTCATCGATAGTGGAAATAATCGATTTTTCATGCCCCTACGGTAGTTTTCATGTAGTTTGCGGCCATTTTGTACTGCCCAGAGTGAGAGCCTATAGCTGACTGCCACGAATAGGCAGGAAGATTCTATTGGCCAGCGTGAGAGCCAACAGCTGATTGATACGAATGTTATCTAGCATGCAAGTATGCAAAAAAAAAAAAAATCGATAGCTGCATTCGTCGCAAGTGGGAAAAATTTAAATCTGCATGGCACTTTACTCCAATTGGCTGATTCGCTTGCTTAAACTCAATGTTGATTCTGATTCTGCAGAATTGAGTTCGGTGTGAAAAAGTATTTGTTGTTAACATTCTTTTTTCATTTGGTTTTTCCAGTTACGAGTCCTTTTTTTAAAGCTGATCGTTTTGTGTTCATTTTGTTTAGTTCTTTTTTTCATAACAGATTTAATGTTTAGTATAGAGCTTAGAAAAAATTCGCAATGTGAGATAGGCAAGAAGTAAGGCATGTAGCAACATCAGCACAGCAAAAGGCACTATTTTAAAGTCAAGGAAGGGCAAAAGTCAAGTGATAGCGATTGCTGTATGAGTGGTACGATTTTTGAATCAAGCCCGGGCAACGCCGGGCCATGCTGCTAGTTATGATTATAATAGTTTATAATGGTATTGAATCGTCCAATTTAATAATGTGCTTCAATTACTAAGTTTAAGACTGATTCTGAATTCTCGCTTTTAGTAAGAGTCCCGAATTGATCATTGTAAAAATTGTCCTATTTAAAAATGTTACTTGGCATTTTTTTCTTTCATCAGCTTCATGGTTTTGTTTTCTTGTGTATTATCTTAATTTAAATTCCTCTTTAGGAAATTCCTCTTAATCTTACGCGTAAATCCGCATTTAAGCTTCCGACATAAACATATTTGTAGTAAAATGAATTTTCCCGAAGTTGTTTTTTGTTCTGCTCTTCATGAAAATGATACTCATTTCTTAGGTCTCACTTTTTATTTTAAAAATATTTTACTTACAATCGAGTGTAGTAACTGGGGATCCCAGTCAAAATATAACTTTAATAATAAAATGTACCCTAAAATTTTGTTGTTTGTGTGGACATTTTAGCAAAAGAAACGTCAGGAGGCATGAGAAATTATACATTGCTTTCTTCTCCGTTGTTTTAGACTCAATTCAATATATATATATATATATATATATATATATATATATATATATATATATATAAATTCAATCATTTTCCCCAAACAGGTTCAGCTGCAAAACACTTGATTAGCTCGTCTAAAAAATGATACTGATTTATTAAACTTCATCCTCTCTGAATTTGTCGGTTCAATATATCAAAATAGATTCCCAGGGATGCGGAATTGACTACTATGGTTATTTTTATGATTTGTGGTTGTTAATAATAACGAATCTTTGATATTTCATGAGATTTCCAAAGGTTCGATGTGCTGTTTTTTTTAACACCGTGAACAAAGCTAAACATCGTGTAAAGTGATATACGAGACTTTGTCAAATAGTCATGCCGATTCTAAATTTAATTCTAACAGTATAACACAGCGTTCATTAACTCTTTCGTTTTTTTCCAGCTCCCTCTGTAGAAAAAAAAAAGACAAACATACATTGGTAAAATAAATTTAAGAACAAATAATCAAAACACTTCTAAAACAGAATTAACAACTTATGCTGGAATATGAAACCAGAGAAAATATTCAGTTCTAAAACGAAAGAATTGACGTTGTAAAGAAGAGAATCTCCTGCTTATGAGGAAGATTTAATCCTTTTTTATTTACTTTTTCTTTTCTTTTTTTCCACAACTTTAGTAGATAAAAAAGGAGTTGGAGATTTCAAAAGGATTTAATATAAGCATGTCCACTGTTTTCGCGGAAAAACAGCATAGCGTAAATGAAAAATGCCACAAACTTAAAGAAAATAAAGTAATATCGTCAAAATGCTTATGTTATTATTTAGATGAAAGAAAAAAGTATTTTTAATTATTTTTGAAATTTTTAATATTTTCTAACACGTTCGAAATTTTGGTTAAAATCGTCTTTGTTTACGTCATCGCGGCGACGTTTAAAATAACATAGTTTTTTTTTTTGTTTTTTTTTTACCGTTGAAAACATATTGATTTGGAAATTCTTGTAAAAATAAAATAATTGTCCAATCTTAATGAAATTTTCAGGACTTATTCACAAATGAATGAAATTATTTTTGAAATATTTTTTTTTTTTTTTTTTTTTAGAAAATTTTGGTAAAAATTATATTTTTTAAAATATGTTACCCCACATTTACTTAATTTAATGAAATTTCGCCCAAAACCTTTTTTGGTTCCCTGAATTTTTTTTTTTAAAAAAATAGAGTCTTCGAAGATGGTAAATAATCTACTTTTTTTCTCAAATTTGAGCTATTTAACTGAAAATCTGCTCTGAATTGAAAAATAATGAATCCAATAAAACTATGATATTACTTAATTAGAAAGCTTTAATTGCTTTTGTGAATAAGTAATATTAAGGACATTATTGTCTGAAGAAATAATTTTTTTTCTGATGAATAATTAATTTTTACAAGAATTTTTTCGTTTTTAAGAAATTTTAATTATAATAATTTATAATAGTTTTAAATCGTGTAAAAATCTGTATTAGGAGGGTTCCTCGATATTATGTACTAATTAAGTAGAAAAAAAAATTTACGAATCCAAAATTGCTAAGTTTAATAAATTTAGTTGCGCTACTTTTTTTTTAAAATAATTTTTTATGTTGTATTTTTTTACTTAATACATTCCTTATTTCCATGTATGATATACAGAAATTGCCATTATTATAACAAGGTCACGTGATCTAAGGGTTTTGTCCTTTCAAAACATTTCGTTTA
This sequence comes from Acanthosepion pharaonis, assembly GCA_903632075.3. Taxonomy (NCBI): domain Eukaryota; kingdom Metazoa; phylum Mollusca; class Cephalopoda; order Sepiida; family Sepiidae; genus Acanthosepion; species Acanthosepion pharaonis. The sequence continues at coordinate 346,480 of CAHIKZ030001300.1, read as the reverse complement.
TTAACAGATTGTATTTTCCGATCAGCTGTAAAAGTGTAAACTTTAAATTTTAAATTATTTTTCTTTTTTTTCATTAACTATTTCACTAAATAATTTTATTTTATGTATTGTATTTCCATTAGTGTGTGTCATACTCAAATAGAATAATTTTTTTTTTTTTTTTCAGACTTAAAAATTATGTCATTTATGGTCATCAGTAGTAGCTGTCATCGGCTCGTCAATCAATCATTATCAGTAAGATCGAACAACTGAACAACCGCTCGTTAATAATTGGTTGTATATTATTTTTTATGCTATAAGTAACAAAGATTTCTTTGAAATCAGATTACTTTAACTTTAAATTTTTTAATTTTACTAAAATAACGTGTCAGAATTTTTTTAAATATTTTAAAAATCGATAAATTTGTGTTTGTTTACAAATTTCTTAAAATTAAGAAAATGGCCGTTTTAAGAAAATTTAAAATTTGAAATTAAATCTGACAATCAAACGTATATAGTTTCTTTCTGAAATACACCAGAATTGTTTAATTAATAGAAATCGTAAATTTAATTATTAAACTTTCGATTAAAGCTAAAATGAAATCTTCAAGAATGTTTTTTCGTTGTAAAAAATTCATTTTAAACTTCAATATAGAAAATTTATGCCGAAATAGTGGACATACTTAATTTAATATCGGTGGCCGTAATCTTAACAATAAAAGATCCCCAGTAGACATTAGGTTGATTGAAAACACAAAGGAAACTACAAAAAAACAAAAAAACAAAAAAACAAAAAAAAAAAAAAAAACGAAAACGCAACTCCTATAGAAAGTAGTAAAAAAAAAGCGAGTAAAAAAGGACTAAGCAGCAATTGCAAGAATACAGAATGTATTGTTATCAGCAAGAGAAAAGAAAGCCCCAAGATACGAACCACGAATTCTACATGTCAATGTCAAAGAGGTAGAGTAATTTAAATATCTGTGAAGTGTTTTAACAGAGGATATAAAATGAGATACCGAAATTCGAACGCGCATTGTATTAGCCAAAGATGCATTCTTACATTTTAGTAAAGCAATAAGAAATATTAAAAAAAATCATCAAACACAGACAAAAGAGCGCTAAATTTCTATATGGTATCTATCCTCATGTATGTCAGTGAATAGTGGGCAATCTCCCCCTAGACGAAGAGACACGAGAAATATAGGACTACAGAAGGATATTGGGTATTCAATGGTCAGATTGAGGAAATAAAGAGGAAACCTGAAAGAAAATTATAAGAAAAAAGAACATCCATACTCAGAATCAGTTTCCACTTTCCAGTTTCAAAAGCGACTACTCGACCTTATGAGTGATTATCTCCCACCGTACAACCCGTTTCCCTGAACCACTGCAAGCCTTTCGTTACTTTATCAATATTTCCATGGAAATCGTTCAGATAAACTACATTCCGCTATTTCTAACCTCTGTAGCTAAGACACACCATGCCATGTACCTTGTAGCGAACCATCGTCATAGTTCTCGTATTCCATTATGACGGGTAAGTTCTATTCGAACAGCTTTTACCCACACGCCTCCACTTTCTGGAGCAGGCTCCTAAAAGAATGCTTCCCCGATTACTACAATCTTAACCTGCTCAAGTCTAGGGTTAATCCCATATCCTCATAAACATTTCCACTTCCATCTTACTCTGTAACCCTCTACCTTGAGTGCATCTTGAGGCTTGTGCAATGTGGACTCTATTTTGAAAAAAAGGAAACAGCTGAAAATTGTTGCACGTATGATAAAGAAGGGGGACTTGGATAACTTAGCACTCACAGGGCAAATCGACTGCAAGTACAACAGGGGAAGGCCACCGACATAACAATTTTATTGAAATAGATGGCATAATGGGAGTAGGGGAGGTTGGGAAAAGTAGAAACACTGCTAAAGACCACAAAAGATAGGATGCTGTGAAGGGCCACGATCGCCTGCGTCCTGAAGGGATACAGCACATAGAAAATGAAGAATACTTGGATTTTTTAAATAAACCATGAATTGTTTAGGTCACTGCGGGAAAAGGCTTTGAAATTATATTTTCTTTTTCAACGTCTGATCCTCATTAAAGAAATTGTCGCGTCTGTCGAAATATGTAGGTAGCAAAAATACTTTCCTATGACGGTGATTTTGAAGAAGGAGAAAATAAGGCGAAATTTCGCATGAGGTTCTTCAGTTTTTACGGGCTATCACCCTTTTTGTGTTTTGTGTCTCTGGGCAATGGTTGCTTTTTTTTTATTATCCATCCCATTTCTTGATATGACCTCCATTTACACATGTTTTTTTATACGACTCACTGTTTTATTCTGTTCCTATTGCCTTCAATATGCCTTGTGAGTGTTATATTCTCCATGCCAACTCATTTTCAATCCCTTTCTGATCATAAATATCTATTTTCTTGATAATTTCCTCGTCCATAGTTTTATCAGTATCCTACTGTATAATCATTTCTTTGTTTCTTCGTCTCCTCTTCATACATTGATTATTTTTTCTTTTCTTTTTCCACAACTTTAGTAGATAAAAAAGGAGCTGGTGACTTCACCAGGATTTAATACCGGTGGGCGTAATCTTAACAATATAAGATACCCAGTAGACACTAGGTTGATGGCCAACACAAAGAAAACTAAGGACACATGGCACAGTGGATAGAGTTAGATCCAGTGACAGAGACACAAAGAGTGTGAGTTCAATACCTGGTTAAGGCGGTGGTGAACTTTGCGAGGGGAATTAACAGGAGATAAATGACATCCATTAGACATGGCACGTGGTACTAGAACAGTCTACGCCAGTGAGCGAAATAAAGGGTTCAGTTCGACATTCCAGCCACCTCAAGAAGGTCGGAGTGTACAACGGCCGAAACGTTGTGATAAACATGGCGACAAAGATGATGACAATAGTCTGAATAATGTAAATAGTGTATATAATAGCTCCTCTCAGAAATATAGACAGATACTGAAGGGCCGAAACGTTGTAATAAATATGGCGACAAAGATTAGGACAATAGTCCAAATAATGTAAATAGTGGACATAATACCTCATCTCAGAAATATTTACATATACTGAAGAAGATATCAGAATATAACTTACGGTTAACATTTAGTTATTCCATAAGTACAACGATGGGTCCTATTTGCCAATCAAGTAGTACGCTTAAATCCAAGCAGTGAAAGTACCAGCATTTTCCACAGTACAGGAGAATTGATATTACATAATAAACCACTATTTTTTTTTGTTTCTAACGAAATCTTCCTGTTTCTTAATAAATTGTTTAGCTGTTTTAGCAATTCACACGAGGTTAGTGAATGTTTATGAAAAAGCTGTATTTTATGTAAGGGTCAGTAGAGGTAAGAAAGAAGAAAATTACTGATAGGCTCCTCAGTGGCAGAACTGCTGCTACTGTGAATGAAAATAAGGACGAGAGAGTGATGATGTCCTTACTGCTAACAAATGAAGCATTTTCTAAAATGCCTTCAGGTGAGCCATTGTAATGTCTACATACAACACTTTATTAGTTGGAAATTTAGCGCAACATAATAGACCCTTTTTCATTCCACTTGATATTGGAAGCGTAGCGGTTATCGGAGCCGAAAGTGGAATTGTTGTGTCGAGTCCAATTTCCAGAAGCGCAAACATCCTTAGAAAATCCATTTATTCCGGCCACGAGATAATCGTATGAAATGAAGGTAAAACTATTATATTGAGCTAAATTTTAATTAGGAAACGGTTGTATGAAGACATACTCACCTGTAGACGTTATCAGTTTTGTTGCAATGGTTCTTCCAGTCGGTTATGTGCCATGCGTGATACACGCCATCCAAGGCTATAGAACCCGATCTGTCCTGCTATTTATCCATAGCTGGGGAGGAGGGAGAAGAAGAGGATTCATACCTTTTCCGAGGGGCAGTCAGTTATTTGCCATGTGTGATACACGCTTAGGCGATCATGTATCTTTCGATACATGACTGACGAGGCAGATTTTTCTCGCAGCAGGTTGCCATTTCTCTCTGCGGTAGACCAGTTGCCATCCAAGGCTATAGAACCCGATCTGTCTCGCTATTTACCCATAGCTGAGGGGATAAGACTAGGATTCATACCTTCCCCGATGGTCAGTTTGTTATGTGCCATACGTGATACACGCTTAAGCGATCTTTCTAAACATGACTGACGAGGCGGATTTTTTCCTGCAGTAGGTTGCCATTTCTTTCTGCGGTAAATCAGTTGCCATCCAAGGCTATAGAACCCGGTCTGTCCTGCTATTTACCCATAGCTGGGAGGAGAAGAAGCGGGTGTATACCTTTCCCAAGGGTCAGTTAGTTAGGTGCCACGCATGATACACGCCTAGGCGATCATGTATCTTTCGATACATGCCTGACGAGGCAGATTTTTTTCCCGCAGTAGGTTATCATTTCTTTCTGCGGTAGACCAGTTGCCATTCAAGGCTATAGAACCCGGTCTGCCCTGCTATTTACCCATAGCTGGGGAAGAAGATTAGAATTCCTCCTTTTCCCAAGTGTATTAGCACGTAAGTAAATGTAATGGATTCGACTCGGCTCTCCGAATCTGCAACCTTAGCCGTTACCCTACCGTCTCCAAAGACAGCATTCAGTATTTGTCCTTATTCAAATTAGCAGTCGGTTGTCCATTGTGGGACCTCTCTGCAAATTCATTGAATGTAACGAAACTCAACTAGAGTCGCTGTCTGAATTCTTCTTCCGAGTTGCTATTCAGTGCAACCCTCTCACTCGGTCTATTACTGTCATTTCGATATTCATGACAAAATCCAAAGTAGGTTCTGTATTTGTTGTGACCTGTTTAGGGGCCAGAAATAAAGACACAGAAGACGAAGGTCGGTGAAAAAAAAGTATATTGAAGATATATACAAAACAATAGTTTTAGTAATATGTAGATTAGCACTGCGTCTACTACTCCACTGCACTTCACACTCTGCGCTCCCGTCCGACTCTCGCAGTTTGTATTTATGAGAGAAGGAAGAGTTCATTATACTGTAAGAGGGTTTACCACAACAGTATTGTCGGCATTTGCCGATACTGAGTCACTTATCGCCGCCGTGACTTCACTGTGTGTCTTTTCTATAATCATTTTCTTGTTCTAATGAGCTTTTCGGCTTGGTATTTCGACCGCTTGGATTTAAGCGTAGTACTAGACTGGCAAATAAATAAGTTATATTCTGATATTTTCTTTCAAACATTTGTGGAATTCCCTTCAGGATTGTTGTGTTCCAATCATCTACTATCCTCAAAAAAGAATACCCACTCGGCCCGGTGGCTAGGATCAAAGTGTAGTATCTGCGCTTTGTGAGCTGCCGAGCCGGGTGTCTGTCGAACTCTCTGCTTGCAGAGGGGAACCCGGACGAAGCTCCGCCGAAGGGTAGGGTTTCGTTCGGGGAGGTTGACGGAACTAGCCCGCTTGGACGGGTTTAGATGGGTTTTATTTTTGGCTGGGCCTACAGGCTCAGACATACCCACATTAAAAAGGCCTTGTGCCACATTCAATTCCTGTGGGTGAATTGATAAATACCATCATCTACTATCCTCCAAACTTTAAATAAAATATCAATTGATATTTCTTTCTTGGTCATTGTAATTTTTATTATTATTTCTCTTCAGTAATGCCTTTCCATTTTGTCTCCTTCTTGTTTCTTCGTGACATTATCGCTTTGACTAATGATTAAAAAATTTATCAACTATAACTGACTAATATAAACTGTTTTAAATTCATACCGTTTACACTATCCGTTTTATCACGTCTAATAGTTAATTATATACAATAAAATGTTCACCTTCTGTATTTATTACATTATTTATATTATTAGGACTATTATCCTCATCTTTGTCGCCATATTTATTACAACGTTTCGGTCGTTGCACGCTCCGGCCTTCTTCAGGTGGTTGGAATGTCGAACTTAACCCTTTATTTCACTCACTAGCGTAAACTGTTCTAGTTCATGTGCCATGTTTAATGGATGCCAGTTATCAGTTATCTCCTGTTAATTTTCCCTCTGAAAGTTCTCTACTGCCTTAACCGGGTATTGAACTCACACTCTTTGGGTTCTGTCACTGGATCTAACCAACGCCTTTATCGACTGTGCCATGTGATATAGACAGATTCTGTATCTATTATACAAGGTAGTCACTGAAAGACTGAATGATATAAAACAAAATAACTTTTACACACACATGAATATCTTGGCATAGTAAAGTCTGGACTATTTGAATTTTGTATGGAAACATTTTAAAATCCAGTTTCAGGATCTTCTGAAGCGATGTTCTGGCGATGCCTGGTTAAGCCGAGCGACGACGGATAGAAGCTGATGGATTCTTAAGGACACTCTGCCTTACCGCCTCCGCCGCTGCGTCAGTGCGCTTAGGACCTCTTCCCGGGAGATACCCGACTGATCCAGTTCTTTCAAACCGGACGATTACATTCCGAATCATTTTATCGTTAGGAAATACTCTGACATTAAAATGTTGCAGGTATTATCTCTGAGTTTGAATAATTGATCTTTCATTGGAATAGAAAAAAAAAACTCAATGACTTTTACTCTTTGCTGGGCATCATACGTTGCCATTTTAATCTCAAGGGATGGCCTGTAACCTACGAGAGAAAAAAAAAAAAGGAAATAAGAAAGATTGAAAACGGAACAAGTTACGACTTCATTTTTCAGTGGTCACCCTATATATATATATATATATATATATATATATATATATATATATATATATATATATATATATAGTTAAACCTAGAGAGCCAGACAAACCTACCAAGGTTTCATCTAAGCGGATCGTCAGGGAAGGCTCTCTAGGTTGTAGTGGACCGTGGCTGTAATGTTGTTGAGTAGAAGTAGAAGAAACACATGATGTTCTGGCGATGTGGGTTCAGATTTTTATGCTAGCCGGCCCAACTACATGAGAAAGTTGGATTTTAATTAAGTCCAAAGAATAAAAAAAAAACAAAAACAAACAAAACACAAGACCGATAATATACGTATACAAATAAATATATTAATAACAAGTTACATGGAAACAGTTACAAAAGGACAAAGTGTGAGTGAATATTATATATGTGCGTTTGTGTGTGTGTGTATTGTTCTTAGCGTGTTCCCAGCAATTTGGGAAACGTTATCTCTGGTGAGCGTTCATATCTTCGAAGTGATAATAAGGCTGGAAGCCTGAGGAAAAAAGAGAGATTTACCTCAAGGTGTCGGAGCACAGGCCTGAGGGAAAAAGAGAAAGAGACGAAGGGTCAGCGGCTATTTATAGCCAGGGAAGAGAGACCCCTGGTGAAAGGTTTAACGAACTGAAGGAGAAGTTAACTCCGACAAGGTTTAACTAGGTCTGTTCTACTCATTGTATTGAGCACTTAGTTGTAGTTGTTTTGGGTACACGCATCGGGGATTTTGTCTTTGGGCCTTGAAGTCGTATGCTGGACGATTATTTTCGGTTAACGTACATGTTCTTGGTTCTTTCTTTTTTTTTTGTACCATTTTTTCCCCTTTTGTATTGGCTTGTTTATTCGCAAATTAATAAACCGAAGGTTTTCCGAGCGAGTATAGTTTCTTATACTTATAAGATTTTTTATTAAATATATATATATATATATATATATATATATATATATATATATATATATATATATATATATATATATATATATATATATATACTGGTCACCCTGTATATACTGCAAAGATTTAGTCGATAGTATAACGTTCATTAGCACGGAAATAGAAATCCTCGATTGAAGTTCATATATGTTTCGTTCACTTCGTCCTAATGTCAGTGGAGGGGGACTAAATCCATCTGTGGCAGGATTATCAATATGAATCCCGTCGGAAACCATATTCATGAACTTAATAAACTTAATAAATTTGTACTTTTCACTTTCCATACTTTTGCAGCAGTAGAATTGAGCTTGAGCTCATTCACCAAGTGCAAACAGACAGTCAATCAATTTTAAGTTCAGCACAGTCAGTTTTCGTTCCTTTCCAGGGAAGGGACGATAATTCGACCTCCCCACTACCGCGTATTTCTCCTCAGTTACTTGACAAGGAGGTAAAAATATAATTTCTAACAAAGTCTCGGTCTCTTCTATTCCAAATTGCGCATAACGAGAGATAGACATCTGATTAATAAATCATAGTCAGGTGGAATGAAAATACGTATTTTAAGACTACATATAAATCAACTGTTTATTTGTCAATGACAAAATACCCGACAAGAAATATGCCATAATTAGCCCAAATCATACACTTCGGGAGATAAATTATAGAATTTGAGGAAGCTGAAGAAACGTGTGAGAAGTTTCCGTTTAAGAAATCAGACTGGAATGGAAATGAATTAATCCTAAATCTAAAACAAGCCCGAAGCCATCAGGCAGCCCTAATGCCTCCATAGCTTGCAGGAAATGACAGTCATCGTTGGTAAGATTGGTTTGGATTGGTTTATTTTGTTTAACGGCATATCAACCTCAATGGGTTATTTAATGCCGACAACATTTTTAGGATAGATTCGCATGAATAGAGTATGTATTCTTTGGTTTAGATTGATTTGGTTTATTTTGTTTTACGGCATATCAACCTCAATGGGTTATTTAATACGGACAACATTTTTAGGATAGATTCCTATGAATAGAATATATATTCTTTGGTTTAGATTGATTTGGTTTATTTTGTTTTACGGCATATCAACCTCAATGGGTTATTTAATGCCGATGACATTTTTTATTGCTGGTAATATATTGTTTTGTCAAAAATCTGTTTCTGGTAATATTTTTCTTTCAAAATTGTATTGCTGGTAATATATTTTTCAAAAATTTATTGCTGCTAATAGTTAAATATTTGACCATAGCTGGGACCCTAACAAGTGCTACCATCCCGGCTCAGGGTAGACCTGAGGACATCAGCAATTAAGAGGTGGTTCCATGCTCCTCAAAACTTCCTGATCAGAGGCCTTGCTGCTGGGTGTAGTTTATCGTCTTACCCAGGACGCGGATGTAGTTTATCGTCTTACCCAGGACGCGGATGTAGTTTAAAGTCTTACCCAGGACGCGGATGTAGTTTAACGTCTTAACCTGGACGACGTCGGTCAGAGCATCCACCAGAAAATTAATATAATATGCTCTGCCATTTCAACATTGAGCTTCGCTTTTTTTTTTAATGTCAACTTCGGACTTCGCTGGCTTTTTCGTGTGTTGAGTATACGCAAAAGTAAGTGACCCCTTATGTTTCAACCCTGTGTTTTTGTTTTACATTGTTGCCAGTGTAAATGAATTTTTGTGTACGTGTAAAATTCAAAATGACACGTGTTTATTGTTTTTTTGTAAGCTGTCTATACTGCTTTCAACCGATATAAACTCATTGGGTTTGCAAAAGTTTGTTTCTAGAGACTAAGTTTTAAAAAAGAACATGCCAAGATCAAAAGAACTTCCTGAAGCTTTAACAAATCGCAACAGTAAATAACAATAAAATAACTGACAAGAGAACACACATGCACGCTCACACACACACACGATCATACGTAGACACATAAGCGATCTATCTATCTATCTATCTATCTATCTATCTATCTATCTATCTTAGTTTGTTCTTTATTCATCTATCTATCTATCTATATATCTATCTCAGTCTACTCATATCTATCTATCTATCTATCTTGATGTGTTCCTATCTATCTATCTCAGTCTACTCATATCTATCTATCTATCTATCTATCTATCTATCTATCTATCTATCTATCTATCGCTCTCTCTCTCTCCCTCTCTCTCTCTCTCTCTATATATATATATATATATATATATATATTATTATTATTAAATGCACTAAGCCCGAAAATTATTTTAATATATATTGTTTATGCGTTATTCTTATAAATACAAATATTTAAACAAATGCTCTGTTTATAATAAACAGTATGAACAACATTTACCAGTCTGAATGTCCGAGAAATCTCAAAAAAATATGTGTCCCCCGACATTAATTAACGTTGTTAAGTTGACGCTTCCTCTGTGGCTAAATGGTATATCACGTCAGGCTATATGGCGATTCAGTGTCGGATACAGTTGAGATTCCCGCCGGAGGACACATATTTTCTTTGAGATTTCTCTGACATTCACGCCGGTAAATGTCGTTAATACTGTTTACTATAAACAGAGCATTTACTTAAATATTGTATCTATAAAAATAACGTATAAACAATATATATATATATATATATATATATATATATATATATATATATATATTTACAGCCATATCATGTGGAAGCACCCTTTTTTTCTCTATTACTGAAGTTAGGCAGGGGTCGAGCCAGGTAAATATTGAGATTGGTGACTGCGTGAGAATACCAGGGGCAGTAATACACGCATGTGCGGGTGGTGTAATAGATAACGGCTCAGAATTGGAAAAAAGAAAGCCGAGTTCCAACTCCAGTCAGACTCATCATACTTACGTGCAAATACCATTGGGAAAGACATGTATCCACCATTTCTTCCCCATCTATGGGTTAATTAGTAGTCATGTATCATTAAAAATCATGATTATATCTAAAACATTCTTATAATCTAAAAATATTTTCTGGTTACAAACATTACAAATGTAAAACAGATAAATCAAACAATATATATATATATATATATATATATATATATATATATAGGGACAGCAGATAGTTATTCAAACATATATTATTTAATATACCAGACAACGAATGTTTATCATGTTTTAACACGTTCCAAGCCTCGTATAATGGCTTTAGATTCAAGAGAAAATTAAGACAATAACTGTCCAAAATTTGGATATTTGTTTATTATATTGGTCTTCGATCTGAGCTTTCGGCTCACATGAGCCTTCATCAGAGTTGTTATATGGAAATTACAACAAATCTTTTCACCGTCAAAGATGGCGTCGTGTTTTGATTATATAAAAGTTTACTATTCGACGATAACGGTCTCGGAATAACAGACACCGGACGCAAATTCGTAATGCGATTCAATGACGTCATACACGACAGAAAGAAATGTTATCAGCAGTACCATGAGTTTAAATGCATTGTAATATGTTGCGACTGCTTTGAAATGTAATTTTGTTGAGTGTGGCTTACTTTGTTTTTTAAAAAAAATATCACACACGCAACTAAATTACACTTTTGTATTGTTTGAATATATATATATATATATATATATATATATATATATATATATATATATATATATATATATATATATATATATGTGTGTGTGTGTCTGTGTGTGTGTTTTATAAATAACAAAGATTTGATTCACAATTGAACTGCCATTTGTGTAATCACTTAGGGAAACTTTCAGAAAAAATTGAGTTCTGGAAGTTTTATTTTTTTTCCTTAATTTTTGAACGCTAATATATATATATATATATATATATATATATATATATATATATATATATATATATATATATATATATATATATTACGTTTTGCACCACGTTTCAAGGACGTCTGCAAGAGGGATATGAAAGTCACCATCATCGACCCTGGCAGCTGGTAACAGCTAGTTGACGATACCAAAGATTGGCGCTGTGCTGTTTAAGGAGTGGTGAAGAACAAAAAAAAGTGAACAGTTGGGGGTCAGAGAGCTAACGCTCTAATTACTCTAACAGCTTTCTTGAGTAGTAGATATTTCCAGTTGAACGTGATATATGAAGGTATGGATTCATCCCTTTCCGTTAGGTATGAGTTACAACGCCGAGTAAATTGAGCTCTCATCCCTTGGGTGGCAAACTGGGAAATATTTGACTTTCTAAGCATGGAGAAAGCAATATGAAACCCTTCGCTAACAGTCCCAAGAAGTGATGGCAATTCATATATGATAAAGAAAAGGAAACTGTGGAGAAGTATGATATTTACATCTTGAAAGAACGTGTAATTGAATAAAACATTAAAAGACACTGAATAAAAAGTAAGTCAAATCAATGTTTAGTAGCCGTGAATTTTCAAATATAGCATAATTCTCTACTTGGTTGCTCAACATGGCAATCCTGCTTGAATATCATCGTTAGATTTGGTTGGTGGGAAGATAGGCTTCTTGGTCAAGTTGAGAACTTTTCAATAGTTATATATCTACTGATACTAAGCACATTTTAATTTGGTAAGGAAGAGATAAATTGTTTCAATACAGCAAACATTCGACATTCATTGACCAGTTAGCATTACTGCCTAGTAACATCTATAAAATCTTACTCTTAAAACAGCTTTTCAGGAAATTAGGATTTTAGAAGCCCCTTAACTGTTATCGGTCTTTCTAGTATTGGTGAGCATTGCTTTCGTTGTTCTTCTTCTTTTAATAATTTCACCCCAAGCAAGACAATAAATCCACTAAGACGCAAGGCTTACTGAGTGTTAGAGAATATGAAAAAAAAGTCACTATTAAGGAGAGAGAATAATAAAAGCACAGAAGATTACGATTGACACTGCATTTCAATTTTTGAAGATCAAAGTTGACTAGGAAGCGAGAAGCCGGTAGAGTGTTCCACAAGCGAGAAGTGTGACAGAAGAAACTGTTAACATAGAACTTACGGTTACATCGAGCTATTTCAATTGTAAACTGATGAGACCTTGCCGCCAATCTAGTACTGCACTCAGAATCATAAACTCTATGTACCATAGAGGACAACTACTACGAAAGTATTTATAGAAGAGTCACAGAAAAGCTACGTTACGCCGGTGGGAAAGTGACTGAAGCCGAGATGTGAGACCAGGTATGATAGCACTGCTGATTCTCCTGTGGATATTTTACAAGAATTTTAACATATATGGCAGGAGATTCAGACCAGATTTGGCAGCACTATTGATATTTAGGTCGAATGGTATCCTATCCTTTGGTTTCAAGTAACATAGAATGTCAACGTTTCGATATTGTTGTTATTTTTCATTGTAGTTCTCTGTGTTATGCATTTTAGTTGTTGCTGCTGTTGGAAGTCTTCATGTTATATTGGTTTTACTACTTGATAATGGATGAAAGATTGAGGACGTTTATAGAATGTCAAGAATTAACTTGTAAAATTATAGAATATTGAAATAGGCTTCTATGGTCTTCGTCTTTTACCTTTATTTAAGCATAAAAGCGTTTATATCGCCCTTTGCATACTAAACCGGCTACATTGAAAGATAACAATATTTTTAATTGATGACAACCCAGCCCTCTTCCTCTTGAAGAACAGATTTTCGCTACCGAGTTTCCTCTACACTCTCCGAAGTGCCCCTTGTCAACTGAAACATGATTTCTTAAATGAGATAGATATCACCATTAAGAGATGCGCGGAGCTAATTTGCAACGTTAATTTCGACGACACAAGCTGGAGGCAGGCAAAGCTCTCTTTGAGATTCGGAGGCCTGGGCCTTCAATCAGCGGTAGATTTGGCCCTTCCAGCATATCTTTTTTCACTTTCGTCCAGTCACGAATTAATTGATGAGATACTCGGTGGATCGTCTCAATGTTTCTCAGGTAGTTCTTTCAAACAAGCTTGCAGCGTCTGGGCCCAAGAATTACTTTCTCTCCCACTAGACACATCAAAACAAAAAAGTTGGGATAAAATAAAATGCGAGGCCAATTTTACTAATTTGAGGCTCTCTCTGGATCAGCATCGCCTAACCTGTCTACCATCTCCTTCACAACCGAGTCGTGGCGTCTGACTCAACGCAACTGCCCTCTTCATCTACTCGGGTCTGAGTCGCGATCCGTCTTGGACTCAAATTAAGTGAGCGTCACAGATGCAGATCTGAAGCTTCCATTGATGAATTTGCATCCTCTCTCCTGTCGTCGTAGTGCCGGCCGCTTTCCACGGTATGCAGCAATAAACGACGTCATCAAAAGAGGTTTGGATGCAGGTGGGTTCCCTTCCCAAATCGAACCTGTAGGCCTCGACCATGGTGATGGAAAGCGGTCGGATGGTATTACCATTTTCCCTTTTAA
>CAHIKZ030001300.1:235000-327500 GCA_903632075.3 Acanthosepion pharaonis | reverse complement strand
ACACCATTGGTCTGAAGAAAATAATTGTAAAGTGCAATGATGAAAAGCCGAAACGTATGATTTCAAAGAGGGAAATTATAAAAAAAAAATCACGAGAAAGACATGCGAGTAATGGATTTGGCGAGACAGTATGAGCGTTCTAAATCGACGATAAATAAAAAATTATAGAATTTAAAAAATTAAAAAAAAACCTTAGTTACAGTAATGGATAAAATGTAAATGTTTTAAAATAATTTAAAATTAATTGATAAAGTTAATTTTCGATATCGTACACGAGCCGTTGTTAGGTTAGGTTATCTGTTGCTATGCTGGCTGTTGTTGTTCGCAACCATCTCTCTCACCTCCAGCAGTTGGCCTATGTCACGTCTGAACTTTATTGTTTAGTACAATTTATTTCTTTACAATTTTTCTTGTCTTATATTGTTTGTAAACTACCTTTTTTTTGTTTATTCACACGTCTTCGCTTGTAAGAAACCGACAAATACAAAAATAGGGGTGATTTTTAGGGGTCTGGAAGAGGCTGGAAATATTCCCATAAATTCAATGGGGAACATTGATTTGAGATATGAATGTTTTGAGTTACGAGCTTGGCCATGGAACGAATGAAACTCATATTTCAAAATAGTGATTTTCGGTGTAGATGTGGCACAAAACCGAAAGTGTGGGGCACCCATGAAGATCGAACCCACAAATCAGTCGTACTTGATCTAGCAAGACAAGATTTCTAACCATTACACCACGTCGCGGTGTCCACCTCGTAGCTTAAGATACTGCATATTCTTTATCTTTTCCGTCTTTAATTTCCTTCTTATTTTTAATCTATTTCTCATTCTTTACTTTCTTTTATATCACGTTGAAACCCTGGTTCTCACACCAAGGTTAAGCAACATCGAACCTAGTCAGTAACTAGTCGCTTGGGAATGCCAGGTGCTTCATCCTTGGGTGTGCGGGTGGCGTAATGAATAATTGCGCGGAATCATTAGTTCCGTTATATTCACTCGCGCTAAAATAACCTAAATGAAAGGTATGGATCCAGCTCTTCACTCCCCATGTATGGGTTAATTAGTAAGGCATGTAACAGTAAATCATAATTATCTAAACAATTTTACATTCTAAAAAGATTTTCCGGCTTTAAATAACCATGAAAGGGTCGATAAACCTTCCATTATTTTTAATCTTTTTATACATGTGGATAAGGTTATTATGCCTGTATTTTCTACGTATGTTTCGGATGGAGTCTATCTGTCTGTCTGTCAATTCCAATGTATCTATCTACTGTAGTATGTTGAAATATATCTCTGTATATCTGTCAATTCAAATCTATCTTACTGTATTAAAATCTATCACTCAATACAAATGTATCTATCTCGCGCAGTGCATTAAAATCTATCTATCTATCTATCTATCTATCTATCTATTTGCCTGTCTGTGTGTCAATTACAATGTACCTATCGTTTGCAGTATATTCAAATATATCTCTATATATTTGTCAATTCAAATCTATCTTACTATACCTATCTCGCGCTGTAAATCTATCTATCTATCTATCTATCTATCTATCTATCTATCTATCTATCTATCTATCTATCTATCTATCTATCTAAATGTTAAACTAAGTAATTTTGCCATTCGATATCTCGTTTATTGTACATTTTTATATTTTTTTCTTTGTTTGTTTTTGTTTGTTTCCGCTCGGAGCTATGAGCATAATCTTGGCTAATCGTACTTCCATTTCATCCAAGAACGTTTCAGATTTCTAACTGCATCGCAGAGATTCTTAGCCTGAGGCAGAAAATTCACATGTGTAAACTCAAAAAGAAACCTTTCTAACATTTTGTATTAGGAAGGTCATGATGACTATGTCGCGTTATTGCCTGATAATGACCACATTCTTCAATAGGAGAATATTCATTAAAACCTTATAAAAGTATATATATATATATATATATATATATATATATATATATATATGAATTCCTTTTTTATCTAAGTATTTCCTATTGCTGTAACCGTTACATTTAGTGTGCACACGCCTTTAGGTAGATACAACATTTTAAAATCTTTTTTAATATCTACAGTCAAGTCACGATATTAAGCGTTCTTCGTTTCGTAATTATAACACACACATACACAATTATATATATATATATATATATATATATATATATATATATATATATATATATATATATATATATATATAACAACGCACATCATTATATAAATGCTTTTACTAATGAACAACATATAGTTTTATACAATTTACCCTGAAGATGATCTTGGAAGATCGAAAGTACTTAGGAAATAAAAAGGAAAGAAATTTAAGCAGCTATAGCAGATTACTCTCATCCTTTAACATCAATACACAGAAGATTATTCGTGAGCATCAACAGATTTGGTTAAAAATTAGCAGACATAATGTATGTAATGCATTCAATCAGACATTTCTAAAAGAGAATTTGCTACCTATATATATATATATATATATATATATATATATATATATATATATATATATAGAAGTTAATAAAATATGAAATTTGTCATTTAGTCGATTGATGTTGCTATCAGCATCTTGACTGTAGAATTTCGTAGATAGACCCTCTAGCAATCGCTCCGACCACTCGTCGGAAGATGCTAGCAATAGATTTGTTTATTTTCTCGTTTTTTCATTTTTTCAAGTTAAATATAATTTTCATTGGGGCAACGTTGGTGTTTTCTTCTTTCATTCGGTGCGTGTGTGTGTGTGTGTGTGTGTGTGTGTGTGTGTGTGTGTGTGTGTGTGTGTGTGTATGTGTATGTGCTGTTATTTAAGCAGCATAAATTTATCCAAAGAAATATTATTAAATTTCAACGACAAGCTCCTTTTTTTCAAGTTTTAATATTTCCAATCATTGCTCATGCAGGATATATTCTAGTCCTTACAGCTATCACGGTCATTTTCAAGAAATGGGTATTACCAGTACCGATTGCAAGATTTATCCGACTAAATTTGGCCGTTTTTAAATAGATTGATTTATCTTTGGAATTTGTAAGGGTTTAACAGAAAATCACGTACTGAATATATATATATATATATATATATATATATATATATATATATATTGATGCATGTTTCATTAAATAATATAGGCAAGTTTTGCCTATTTATTTCTAGTAAATTCCTTTCATATTGTCGAATAAGCTTAATAACATTATCATTGCAAGAAGAAAATCACAATATTGATACATGTTTTTTTAATCCTATCTAAGATTTCGGCTTACATAAGCCACTATCAAAGATGACAATTACATTACAATATATTAAACAATACACGGGCAAGACAATAATGATAACCTGTTTTTGTTTACATGGATGATTTCCAAGCAATGATAAACTCGTGCATACGAGACACTGGAAGTGAAAATCGCACCGAATCTCACGTTTTGTTCAGGTTAGGTTTCAACTGTTTTATGTATATAGCTTCGAGAATTTTTAGTTTTTGTTTATTGTTTTCATTTTTAAAAATCATTGTGTTTTCAACGAGGATTTTCCGGAATTGTGTACGCGGCCAGGCATGTTATTTAAATGCCTAATATATACGGGGGTTGGACAAAATAATTTGAAACAGTTGTTAAATTCAAAGAAAATTTATTTAATATGGAGTTGGTCCTCCTTTAGCCTCACAGACAGCTTTAATATGTCTAGGAATGGAATCATACAGCTTCCTGACTTCATCAAGAGGAATTTTCAGTCATTCTTCCATTAAAACCTTCTCCAGCTCTTTACGACACGACGGTGGAGGATAGCGGCTCCTAACTTGTTGCTCCAAAATGCACCACAAATGTTCAATAATATTGATATCTTGAGATTGGGGAGGCCACTTTCATGCTCTTCATACCAATTCTTAACCACTCGAGCGGTATGTATTGGAGCATTATCGTCTTGGAAGATGCAGTCACCATCAGGGAATAAAGTCATGGCCATTGGATGAACATGATCTCCCAAAATATTCAGGTAATCTTTGCTGTTGATTCTACCATGCAGGGCAACTATTGGACTGAGACATTTCCATGATATGGCGGCCCAAACTATCACTGATCCACCTCCATGCTTCACTGTTGGAAGAAGGCTGTCAGGGTTGTAAGCTTCTTTGGGCTGCCTCCACACATAAACTCGCCCTGAAGTTGGGAAAAGACAAAAACTGGACTTGTTTGAGAATATGACTTGCTTCCATTGGTCTGCAGACCAGGCATTGTGATTTCTGCACCACTTCAACCTCTCTTGAATGTTGCAAGTGGAGAGAAGAGGTTTCTTCACAGCGGCTCTTCCATGATATACAGCCTTATGGAGCTCACGGTGAACAGTTTTAGTAGAAAAAGGCATAATATCTATCTTACGCACGGTGGACACTAGACCTGGCTTCTTTAATATTTCCCCTTTTCTAGCAAGATTAATGCTCGACAAACGTACATATAAGTTTTAGATCAAAATAAAAATAAAATTCATTTCGTTTTTCATTCAAAATACTCAACTTTTAGGAATACGTTTTCACAACATCGCCCACGTGACAACGACGTGATCATATTTAAACGGAACGCTGATCTTATAAAAGATTTCAGTTATCTGTTTGGATTGGTATTGCTTTTATGTCCATCGTCTTTTTCATGTTGAATTGAATATGGTCTATGTTAATTATGTTTTATGAATATGTCCTGAAAATGGTCTATTAGACCGAAATGTCCGACGTTGACATTATATTAACATTAAAACAGCATATTAGGATTTTTGTTTGTTTTTTCCGTATATTTTTCTTCATATATATATATATATATATATATATATATATATATATATATATATATATATTTTAATTTGTTATACATATCTCACAATTTGGTTTGAAAAACTTTTTGTCAAATGTATATATATATATATATATATATATATATAAAAAACAGGCGAAATTAACCGGTTTTTACTCCCTCTTCAGGCTTCCACGGGATATTTAATCTAAATTAAAACAACAGAAACAGGAAGTTGTAAAGGTGGGGGAAAAATGAGCAAAAGGAACTAGAGAAAAATGACAGCGAGCCCCCAACAAACACTCACGTTGTTTAAACAAAGATGGCTTGCAAACACGATGTAAAGTGCCTCCAGAACCTTAAGATGAAATAAAGTGTGTGAAATTACAACACAACAAACCAGTCCGCACTAAATGTGGACCATACATATCTCTGCTATATATATATATATATATATATATATATATATATATATATATATATACTAAATTTGGGCGCATACTTCTATAAGCTATATATATATATATATATATATAATTATTTTTATAAAAAATTATAACATAAGTATGTTATAAAATCACTACAAAAATAGCCATTTTGTTTCAACACACTCTGTGTCTTATCAAGTGATGATGTTGAAAAAGAAAATAAATGGTTTTAAAAGTTTCAGATTAATTAACGATCCTACACTAGGGGGAACATTGTTACAAAAGCTAGAATAACCAATCAAAAACGAAGTATAGAAAGATTCAAAAGCTTGACAACGAAATCCTGCTATAATAGCTATTCAGATCTTTAAATACGTGTAATATTAAAAATAATTTATACTAACTAATAATTATAATTATTATTATTATATGATAAAATTTAATATTAAAATTAAAAACTGGCAATTTTAAAATCCAAATTTAATCACTATTAAGTTTAAAAACTACAAAATTATTTAGAAAAGAAAAAATATATATGTTTATTCAATTCATTTCTTCATTGAAATTACGTTCGACAAGACGCTACAATATATCCGGTCATTTGACAATACATGTATATATATATTTTTTTTTTTAAAAATTTCCGTTTTTATTTTAAAGTTTGTGAACGTGGTCTTAAACTCACGCGTAAAAACAACAAAAACACAATTAGATTATAATACATAAGCACCCAGACATAATTAGATACACACACACACACACACACACACACTAAAAAAAAAAGGAAGGGGGGATACATGAACATCTCTACAGCCCTTTATGAAAAAAGGAGACGTGAAAACTAACACTTATACACACACACAGTTAAATGTGAATACACTCTACATACACATAGACACCGATAGATACACATACATCCATCCACAGACAATGACATAGACAATGAGAAATCACAACCAATAAATATTTCAGACTTAAATAAATGCTAACCACTTATTGAATTATAACTTAAAAAAGCAAATATACAAAGATAAAAATGGTTAAAAATAATATTATTTAATATATTAAAACGAAAATTCTAAAACCATAAATATCAATAAAAAATATATATTAATCATATAAGTTGATAATAGTTTCATTATATATTAGGCAAAGAAAAACAGGATAAAGAAACCCACAAATATATACAATTATATATATATATATATATATATATATATATATATATACACGGCAGCAAAAAAAAATTAACACACATAAATATACACTCATACATACATATACATACAGAAATACATACAAATAAATATATATATATAAACATATACGCACATATACATATCTATGATAACAAGTACACATGCACGCACATATACATATAAACCTAAATACACACATATATACACACAGACTTTTATGCACACATACTTACATATATAAAAAACAGTCATGATATACCAAAAAATTTCCATACCCACACATACACACAAACAAACTCATACATAATAGGTGCCAACACACACACATATATATATATACAAAACATACATAAATATATATACACACATACATACATATCTACAAATAAACATATATATAAATATATCTATCTGCAATAACAACTACCCATATATACATGTATACATAAAAATACAACAACACTCAACCAAATACATATATAAACGTACTAACATATAGATACATAAATATACCTTCAAATACCAACACACAGCAATATACATATAGTCTAACATACAAATATATAAACACATTCATACAAACAGAAATATACTTAAATATAAATACACATACACAATAAAATAGGACATACAGATATATATATATATATATATGCACACACACACATATATATATACACACATACATACACACATACACACACACACATATATATATATATATATATATATATAAAAATATACAAAAGCCGAAAAATTAGGGGGCACCCAGTGAGGAACAAACTCATAACTCAGTCGCACCCAATCTAGCGAACCATGCTGGCCAACCATTATACTGCCGTGATTTTATCATACATATACATATACATATTTAAACATATACACATACACACACATACATACATATACACATACATATATATATATATATATATATATATATATATATATATATATATATATACAACACACACACCCATATATATATATATATATATATATATATATTATACATATATACATACATACATATATATACACACACACACACAAATACATACATATACACACACACCCATACACACATATATATATAGGCACACACATACACATATATACAACAACAATTATTAACCTTTTCTTTATAATCTACCATACCTTCCCACATAATATATATATATATACAAACCACACACACACACACACACACATATATATAAAAAAAATATATAAAAAAAAAAATAAATACACTTATATACCAAACTACACATTCCTCAGTGCAAATACTCTAACCAACACATAAATAAATATATACACATTTACACCAACACTAATAACACTATGCAGGTAAACAATACACATTTATATCGTAAGTGTGACCATCATGCAATAAAAATACTAATCTATTAAAAATACAGCGACATATCATTATCATCTAAAGTATACGACGCCTACACTAAGTTAAATTTATAACGGTGTTTACAATTTACTTTAAGTTCATATCTTTGATTTAAGAGATCAGCCTTGTTTTTAAATCTAATAATTTCAAATTTTTCATTAAGGCATAGGTAACATGGGGTATATAGGGAGTTACATGTACGAGCTTTCTTAACCAAACTCCATTTAATCGTAGGTGTTTTGTTCTTATCTTTTAGATTCCAAAAATACTTGGATAATGAAGTCATGTACCTATATTCACAGTGATTAAAGGATTGCATATGCCCCCGCCAGCGTTCCTTGAATGTTTTCATGGTAGAACCAATGTAAAACTTCTTTATATTTGGATTTTCAATCGTTGAAATAGTACCAAGATAGACTACAGAAGTAATTCCACAGTTAGTTTGTAGTGGACAATTATTCGGATTCCTACTATTACATAAGTTGTTATTTGTATTCTTATAATTAGTATTGCAGTTAGTAACCTGTTGATTAGTCAAGCCTTTTGAACTCCTATACTTGTTAAAGACTATGTTGTTATGTTTTTAATTATCTGCTCAGGTTATCAGCACAACTATAGCTTAATTTAAGGGTATTAGGATTAAATATTTTACTAAGTGGGTTAGTTTCAGGGTTGGGGAAATGTTTTTTATTAGGTTTAGAAATATACGCCCTAATTTAGTTTGACCATAACATTGAAAGGGGGAGTGAACCAAATAATCTTTCTAGATCTTCTTTTCTTATTATGGTTGAAATAAACAGGGTTTTTATATTGAATAGTGGTATTTTTGTATCCACTATTTTTTAGTGCAGAATTATAAAAATCACTATGTTTATTGAAAACCTCCTTATTATAAGAGTTAGCACTAATTCTAAATTCAATGGAAGAGGGTATATGTTTGATAACCGAAGGGGGATGGTTGGAATTAGGATGCACGTATAATGGGTTGGAATTAACCTTCACATATGGTTGGAAAATGTTGTTAGCAAGATCTAGGGTGACATCTAGAAAATCCACTTGTCTAACATTAGTAGTAACTATTGTCCTAAGACCTAAATCCTTAAATACCCTATAGATCATTTTCCTAATACGGTCTACCTTAATTTTAGTTGAGTTTTTAACAACTAATAATCCATCATCTCTATATAATCCTACACTATCTGAATCTAGACAATCAAAGGCACTTAAATTATATAAAAGAAAAGAAATAATATATATATATATATATATATATATATATATATATATATATATATATATATAATATAGAAATCTTATAAGTATAGGAAACTATACTCGCTCGGAAAACCTTCTGTATATTTGATTTGCAAATAAACAAGCCAATACCAAATGGGGAAAAAAAATTATAAAAAATAGAACCAAGAACATATACGTTAATCGAAAAACAATCATCCAGCATACGAGTTCAAGGCTCAAAGAAAAAAAACGATGCGAGTACCAGGATATAATGGATAATAGCTCGGAATTGGATATCTGAGTGTCGAGTTCGAATTCCAGTCGGGTTTGTTTTATTCAGTTACATTCAGGTACCATTCCCCCCAGATAAAAGATTATTAGTAGGACGTGTCAATAAATCATTATTACACTAATTGCATTATTCTCAAGGACACATGGCACAGTGAGTTAAGGCGTTGCTTAGATTCGAGTGACAGGACGTAAAGAGTGTGAGTTCAATACACGGTTAAGGAATTAACCGGAGATAACAGATACCCATTAAACATGGCACGTGGAACTAGAACAGTCTACCCCAGTGAGCGAAATAAAAGGTTCAGTTCCACATTCCAATCACCTGAAGAAGGCCGGAGCGTACAACGGCCGAAACGTTATAATAAATATGGCGAAAAGATGAAGACAATAGTCCGAATAATGTAAATAGTGTACATAATACCTCATCTCAGATATATATAGAGATACTGAAGGGCCGAAACGTTGTAATAAATATGGCGAGAAAGATGAGCGCAATAGTCCGAATAATGTAAATAATGTACATAATACCTCATCTCAGAAATATAGACAGATACTGAAAAGCCGAAACGTTGTAATAAATATGGCTACAAAGATGAGGACAATAGTCCGAATAATATAGTATGCATAATACCCCATCTTCAGAAATATAGACAGAAATCATTATTATCTCCAAAACATTCTTGCTATTTAATTTTTTCTGGCTTTAAATAACCTTCAAAGAAGCTACAAAAAGTTTGAGAAGACGAAAAACAAAATCAGTCAAACACAGATAATAAATAAGATTTAACATCAAGTAACCTACCCGAAGAGGTGGCTTAAACGGATATCAGAACAGAGATTGGAAAAGATTTTACGGAAACAAACATTAGAAGTATAAAGGATAGGACATTGCGGAAAGGTATGATCACCTACGTCCTGAAAATACATGGCATACCAAAATAGTAACCTTAAGATATGAAATCTTAGTATAATAATTAAGGAATTGTTAAAAGAAGGTTGAAATTAAATGCAATAAAAACTAGTTAAAATAAACCAAAATATATTAATTACTACGCTTTAAGTTCTTTCTTTATTTTTACATTCATCGTGATATACTAATGACAATGACAATATTAGCTGTTTCATTATAAGGAAACATCTAGAATAAACTGACCGAGCAGCCGGTGCCATTTTCACTTGAAATTTATAAACATTTTCTATTAAAACAATATATTGAAGAAAATAGATTTTACAATTCCAGTCGCTGTTATTGCTGTTACCAAAAGTAATGGGGGATTCATTTCTAGCCTTTTGCTTGAAGAAGAAGTCAACATCTTGATCATAAAACTAATTTCTCTCAGAGTTTCAGCTGCTAACCATTTTAGTTGTTTCTGTTTTTGAAAGTCCTACGGTTACGCGCTTTCTGTAAATTGGTGTAGTTCTTCGGGATTCTCTAACACCAGTCCATAGTGTTTGATGAAGCATTCTCCTCCGTAAGACTTACAGGCTTCATCCGCTTGACGCCATTTTTAATAGTAGATCTGAGAAAGTATACAATTGATAGCTTAGATGTTTCCGAACGAATCTGCAGCTAGTGCATGCGAAAGCCTCGATATGCCGAGGCTCTTAAAGAACTCGACTTGATTGTTGAGGTAAATAGAATATTTCAAATATGGATGAAAATGTTTATGGCTTTTTTTTTTGACAGAATCGTTTATTCATAATCCACAAGCATTTCAGAATATTTTGATTAAAATCACGTAACGCTTCACTTTGCATATTTATTTGTATTATGTGTTCTTAGCCTAGCGAAACGTTCAATTGGCCTGTCAAGTTTCATGCCCAGCCGAGTGTGTTGCACTTGCTTTCACAAAGAATACCCTTGGAATAAAACCAATCCATCTCATATCACCTCATGTGACTAGGATCCCTAACTTTAGCTGGAAACCAATCTAGAAAAAGGAGAGCACTGAAGAAAAAAAACATTGGGTAAAGCGAGCAATTTTTCTCAGTAAAAATCTACGTGCTCAGGAAACCATAGGAGTACTGAAGAACATAAAACTGTAATGTGAAACTGAATTGACATTATTATTATTATTATTATTATTATTAGTAGTAGTAGTAATAATAATAATAATAATCAAAATACAAGGACCTTGAAATAGAAATCTCGAAAATGTGGCATATGGGAACATCAACAATCCCTGTTGTAGTTAGAGCCCTAGGACTGGTTGGAAAAGATTGCAGTAGACTAATTGAAGGGATTCCTGGAAGTCCATGCCTCAAGGAGATGCAAAAAATTGTTCTGACAAGTACAGCCCACACTTTACGAAGGGCTTTATCTATGTAATTTAAAAAAAAAAAATTTTGTCAGTGGAAAGTGACATGATGCCATTTCTAACCTTAGGTCCCTGGGTGGGACCCGGAAAGAAATGTGTAAACGCCAGAAATCAAAGAAAATAATAATAATAATAATAATAATAATAATAATAATAATAATAATAATAGTAATAAACGGAATGTGCTTTCTTATTGAGATGGAAATTCTCGAGGATTGTAATGTATCTTTGAAGATCTTAAGAAAGGTATCAATATACAACGATGTTGAAGTGGAAGTCTTAAAAATGTGGCACATGAGGACATAAAAAATTCCAGTTGTAATTGATTGGAAAAGGTTCCGATAGACTCATTGAAGGGATTCCTGGGTTGCACATGCCTTAAGGAAATACGAAAAAAATGCATTTTCGAATCACAAACTCAAAAAAGTATTTTTCCACGGTACAATCGATATCATGGTGACAGCATTACAAAAAAACATTAACATGCAGCAACTGATTATTCCACTGAAAATCGTAATGTCCTCATTTATCAAGCCTGAAGGCCCACGGCGAAGAAATCCTAACTCGTTGCCTGGGATTTTCTCTTTTAAGCAATAGAACAACCACTTAGAAGGGCCTTTGAATATTTCTATTTTTTTTTATGTTTTCTGTTGCCAAGGTGAATTCCGGCTAATCACATTTGGCAACTCAAACTGGAATATAAATTTTGAATCACATTGCCAAATCGTTTCGTTTCAGAACGTAAGTGATCACGGCGCTCCATAACTTCCTATTCTTTGTAGCTCTAAGTAATTTTTCTCTTTTTCCTAAATGTCCTAATCTCTTTTCTGGTAATCATTTACATAAGTTCGTCAGGTAGCTTATTTCCTGGTTTGCTATGGCTCTCTGGCCTTCCATATGACCTGTGAGTTTCAAATTTTGCAAGCTCTCATTATTTGCCTGAGAAATTTCAACTCTTTCTTATTCAAAATATGTGATCTTTCCACATAGCTTAGCCTACACCATTGTGCTAGATGACAGTTTACCCTAGAAGAATATTAATTTTCCCATTGACAAGTTTTGATTTTAATCCTGCTTGGTGTCAAATCACTCTTCAATAGACTTCCTGTAGACTCATTAAAGGAATCCCTGTTTCTACCTTAAAGAAATACTAAAAAAATGCATTTTCGAATGACACACCCAGAATATGATATCTTTCCACGGTACAATCGATGTCATGGTGAGAGCATTAAAATAAATACGAATACGCAGGAACTGTTTATTCCACTGAAAAATCGTAATGTCCTCATTTATCAAGCCTGAGTGCCAACTGCGAGCAAATTCTAACTCGATACTTGGGATTTTCTCTTTTAAGCAATAGAACAACCACTTAGAAGGACCTTTGAATATTTTTAATTTCTATTTTTTTATGTTTTCTGTTGTCAAGGTGAATTCCCGCTAACCAGATTTGGCAACTCAAACTGGAATATAAATTTTGAATCACATTGCCAAATCGTTTCGTTTCAGAACGTAAGTGATCATGGCGTTCCATAACTGCCTATTCTTTGTAGCCGTAAGTAATTTGTCTTTTTGTTAAGTGTTAACTTTTCGGGTAACCATTTGTTATCAGGTAGGTTATTTCCTTCTTTGCTGTAGCCCTCTTACCTTCCATGTGACCTGTGAGTTTCAAATTTTTTTTCAACCTCTCATTATTTGCCTGTAAAAATTTCAACTTTTTTTGATTCTATGTGACATTTCCACTGTAGTTTTGTTTTTAATCCTGCTTGGTGTCAAGCCAGTTTCCAACAGACTTCTTATAGAGTCTTTGAAGGAATTCTTGGTAGCCCAATCTTTAAAGAAATACAAAAGTTGGTACTCATCTATGTAAAATGTGTGTGATCTTATTTCTTTATTATTTGCTAAAATGCTCAGTGGGAAATGACATGTAGAAATTTCTGACCCCATGTCTCTGGTTGGGCATTGGGGAGGAAATATATATGCAGCAAAATTCAAAAGGAAGAAATAATAAAAAAAAAATGTCCTCAGGAGTACAGCCCACACATTACGATGGGATTTGTCTATGTAAAATATTTTTTTAATTGGTCAGTGGAAAATGTCATGATACCATTTCTGACCTTAGGTCTCTGTTGGACCAGAAAATAAATATACACACCCAGAAATCAAATTAATAATAATAATAATAATAATAATAATAATAATAATAATAATAATAATAATAATGATATTAATAATAATAATGATATTAATAATAAGGATAATATTAATAATAATGATGATGATAATAATAATAATAATAGTAATAATAATGGTAATAATAATAATAATGATAATGATAATAATAATGGTAATAAAAATAATAATAATAATAATAATGATATTAATAATAAGAATATTAATAATAATGATTATAATAATAATAATAATAATAATAATAATAATAATAAACATAATAATAATAACATCGGCCAGCGCCGGTTACAGAAATAGAAGATGTCACCATTCTATGGGATTATACCATCCACACAGACAGAAAAATTGAAGCAAATAGGCCGGACATTATTGTCAAAAACCAGAAAGAAAAAACTTGCCTACTAATTGATATGGCTTGTCCAGCGGATTGTAACATAGCAACCAAGGAATTTGAAAAACTATCAAAATACAAAGACCTGGAAATTGAAATAGAAAAAATGTGGAAATTGAAAACAAGAATAATACCAGTGGTAATAGGTGCACTTGGAATTATAAAAAAAGGAACAAAACAACACATTGAAAGAATCCTTGAAACCCCAGCTTAAGAGACATACAGAAAATTGTCTTATTAAGTACAGCACACACACTAAGGAGAACTTTGTCTATGTAACGCTAGCAACTTCATCGGAGATAAAAAAAAAAAAAAAAAAAAAATTAACATGAAATGTGGCCATAACAACACACCACGACCTGCCTTAGGTCTTTCCGCAGACTTGGTAGGTAGTGTGTCCATAGCAGAAATAATAATAATAATAATAATAATAATAATAATAATGGATGATCTCAAACTCTTTGCCAAAGACAACAATGAGATGAAAGGCCTCCTCAATATTGTAAAATACTTCAGTGACGACATAGGTATGGACTTCGGATTAGATGAATGTGCAAAAGTAACTTTCAAGAAAGTTAGAATTACAGAAACACCCTTAATAGATTTAGATTTTGTCACAAAGATTAGGGAACTGCAGCATGATGAAGCTTATAAGTACCTAGGAATTAGCGAAGGAGATGGCATACAACACCCCCAAATGAAGGAAAAAATAAGAAAAGAGTACTACAGGCGTGTACGTCTGGTACTAAATACTGAGCTAAACTCAAAAAACAGGATATCAGCCATAAACACATTGGCTGTCCCTGTGGTGCAATACAGCTTTAATGACCAAACTGGACCATAGTTGAAATTAAGCGAATGGGCGCCAAAACGAGAAAGCTTCTCACTTGCTATCGCATGCATCATCCCAAAGCTGATGTTGATCGTCTGTATGTGCCCAGATCCGAAGAAGGCAGAGGAATAGTTCAACTAGAACTGTCCTACAAAACTACAACAATTGGCCTCCAATGATATTTGGAAACTACAGAAGACTGGATGATGGTATATGTCAAGGAACATGAAAGTAGTAAGCGTCTTTATCCGTAATGAAAGAAGCCAACAAATTCAAAATGGAGTTTCAAATGGGCGTAGAGATGCAACTACAGCACAATACACCGGCTGAAAACTGCAAAATACCTAAAAAGACAGCAAAGACGAATGCAACCGACCAGATACAGAAGCGATGGCAAGATAAACCGCTTCATGGCCAATACTCTGCCTGCCTGTAAACAAGCTGACGTAGACAAAACCCGTACCCATCAGTGGCTACGTAGTGCATCTTTGGAAATTTGAAAAGAAGGTTTTATCCTTGCTGCACAGGACCAATGCAGATATAACTAAATTATCAATGCACGGACGAAAATATTGATTTGTAAATGTGGAATTCCAAAATGTAAATGCACATTTGTATCAGGTTCATCCATTCGTCCGTGCATTGAAGTGTTTTGCCATATCTGGTCTTTTTATCTGCTGCTGTACAAATTGAGAACATCTTGGGAAAAAAACCAAAGAAGGATCTGGTAATGTAATCGATCCTGACCATGTGTTATGGAATGATTTTTTTTCTTTTTTTACAAATCCGTATGAATCCGAATCTCTCGTCGCCAAGATGTTGTTATTAAAGAACGAAACAAAAAAAGTTCCACCGAATGAATTCCAGAATCCCTGGTCGTCAATGTATTATGGCGAATTCAAAAGTTTTTATCTTCCTCCGTATGAGTTCGAATCCTCGTCGTCAAGTGTGTTATGGAGTGGTTTCACAGTGGAGGCTTGTATTTGTACTAAGTCGGTCCTAAAATAGGTTCGACGTACAAAACGTTAGGAACTTCATATAATAGGTATGACGCAGAGAAATCTAGTTGTGGTCGCTGATAGTTTAGTATTCGACTAACGGTCGTCCGGCATCGACTGACTGACCAATTCCCTCAGCGACTCCTACTACTCCTGCTTATTATAGGTGGGAGAGTCTATTAACAATAGAATAGGTGTGTTCCACTATAACACCATGTATCACGACTTTAGTCACATTCTCACCGCCGTGACATGGCTTCCCCTGTCTCTTCTACATATATTTTCATGGCACGAAAAAAATTCTCTGGCACGACACAGAGAACCAACTTTCCTTGCAGTAGATGAAGCAATTGATTCGATATCGTCACTCGAGTGTATTTCAGTGAGAAACGTGAGGCCACTAAATAATAGCGACTTTCTCTCGTTGTATTTAGCATCAGCAAGCAGAAACGGTTCTCTGTGGTGATTATTTTGAAAGCATTTTCATTTGGAGGCGTCAGAATTTATACGCCATTACTTGCCTCACTGATTGGAGGTCCGTTTCAAGAGCAGTAATCAAGTGACTTACTTGGGGTGAAGTAATTAAAAAAGATATATGGATAACAGAAAACAGACTTTTATGTGTACATGTATATATCTTTAACAAACACATAAGTGCTTTGTTTCGCAAATGTCCCTTAAAATCAGTAAACCATGTCGAGCTGTCGTTCTCATGTTCTACGATTTTTCTCAATTCCTATTTGACAATAAGCTTCTTATGTTTTGCTCAATGTTCATGTCGGATAATTTACTCGTGCCACGTTTTATGTAAGTTCTGCGGTATTGTAACTATTTACATTGTTCGGACTCTTGTCCTCCATCTTCATCGTCATATTCACGACGTTTCAGCCGTTGTACGATCCGGTGTTCTTCAGGTGATATTTATTGAAATTTTCAACTGAACTCTTTATTTCGTCCAGTGGATAAAAGCGTTGGTCGATTCATCCGAAAAGTGACTTAACCCAAAGAGAACGAGAAAACATTAGTGAGCAGAAAAGACAATAAAAAGAATAAGGCTCCCGAAGATAGAAGATTGCGATTGACGTTGCGTTTACATTTTTGAAGATTGTAATTGAGAGGGGCTCAAGAAATCAGATGGGATTTCCACAGGTGAGCAGTGCCAGAAAATAAACTATTAGAATTATAAGTTACAGCTACATATATCTATTTTAACAGTAGAAAGATGGGACCTAATAGCCAATCTAGTAATCTGATTATAAGCATGCATTCAAGTTACAAAGGAAGAAAGTTGATTTAAACAATTGTCATGCTTTTTTCACTATAATCAAATCATCTATGTGCATCGACTATAAATTATAATTATACGTTATAAATTGAATATTTTATACTTTATACGCCGAATCTAACGTTATAGGGATACTGTTATAGTCCGATTCCTTGTACCACGTTGATAGTCCAAGGTAGAACCAATAAAGAAGAACTCGAACACAGGTATGGAATAACACAGATATATTACAAACAGGAATATATACAGAGAAGTAGAAGTGTTAGTATGAACAATCAGGTTTAGTAGAGAGAACAATGTAGTCTCGACCAGTATCACTATTCCAATGTCTTGCAGTAATTGTCTGAACGCAACTCTGTTTCGGACTGGCTCTGACTCGACTTGAACTACTGACTATATTTACTATATTTAGTCACCCCCGCTCCACGAGGGCATCATGTGGCACAAGGCCGGTTTAACGTGGGATCTCCGAGCACGTGGGCTCGGCCAAAAATATGCCCATTGAACCCGTATAAACGGGTTCGGGGCCGTATAAATTCTACGTTTCAATCAGCCAGTCAGTTATTTGTTATGCATAATAAAGGCTTAGGCGATCATGTATATTTCGATACATGATTGACACGGTAGATTTTTTCCCGCGGTTGGTTGCCATTTCTTTCTGGGTTAAAAATATGGAAGCCGGTCTGTCTTGCTATTTACCCATAGCTGGGGTAAGAAGAAGAAGATTCATACCTTTCCCATAGGTATTAGCACGCAAGTGAATGTAATAGATTTGACTGGAATTCGAACTCGGCTCTATGATTCCTCAATTCGAGCCGCTATCCGTTACTCCACAGTGCCTTCTTAATGTGTTTCAATACATAATGTAAACTATACAATTTTCTATTATACTCAGTACGAACCGTAACAAATTTTAAATTTAGGTTAAAATTATCTTCCACAAATTATAAAAGTGAGTGTGTATTATACACGTGCAATGTTTCCGTATTTACGGTATTATACTCGAATAATTACGTTAGGCGCTATAGTCAAACCTCGAGAGAGAAAAGCATCGACATCCAATTCCACCAGGTCACAAATGCTTGCCTCTCATCTCTCCTTGTGGCACGTAACATATTTAAATCGATGACACATTACCTGTCGCCACAATGTAACCATAAATTCAAATTAGATCTGGACTATTGGGATTTACCACGATTGGGTATTAATCTCTACACAGATAATGAAGCCACAGCTTTTTGTCATGCTTCCAATATTTTAATCGATTGCAAGATTAATCAAATCAGTGCTTAAGTTAATTAACTGACCGAAAGCTGACCTGATCCTCAGGAAGCAATTTTATATTACGTTAGAAAGAAAGCTTTGTCGTTTGTTTTTTTTTGTTTTTAACATGATCCATTTAAGGGTACTTTTCCAATATTTACGGTAAAAACATTCATTTTGTTACGTTGTAATGTTTCTTCTTTTGCAAATTTCTTAATATCAGAACCGTCCTTGATAAGACAATAAACTACATCCACGTCCTGAGTAAAACGATAAACTCCATCAGACAGCAAGGCCTTTGATCAAGAGGTTTTGGGGAGCATGCAACCACCTCTTAATTGGTGGTTTTCCCTGACTCGGGGGTGTTAGCACCCACCTGTCAGGGTCCTAGTCATGGGCAAATAGTTACCCCACCAAAGGGCTCAACACTATGAAAATATAAAACGTAGGTTTTAATACCAGCAATACATTTTCGGAAAAAAAATATGACCAGCAATAAATTTTTGAAAAAATATTACCAACAATACATTGTTGGAAAAAAAATATTACCAATAATAAAAATCTTGTCGACATTCAATAACCCATTGAGGTTGATAAGCCGTAAAACAAACCAAACTAAACCAAGATAGATAGATAGATAGATAGATAGATAGATAAATTTAAAAATATTACCAGCAATAAAAATCTTGTCGACATTCAATAACTTATTCTGGTTGATAAGCCGTAAAACAAACCAAACCAAACCAAGATAGATAGATAGATAGATAGATAGATAGATAGATAGATAAAAAAAAAACATTCGTCCGTTGACGAAAATTTCGTTTACTTTTCCTTTTACAGACCATAATAGTAACATTTATCTTTCGGCACTCAACAATAATTGGAGGTGAGAAAACTTTTGTATTTTGTAACTAAATTATCTGGTTTGGTTTGTTCTACGGCATATTATCCTCAATGGGTTATTTAATGCCGACAAGATTTTTATTGCTGGTAATATTTTTTTTCTCTATCTATCTATCTATCTATCTATCTATCTATCTATCTGTTTCATTTGTTCTGTTTTACGGCATATCAACCTCCATGGTTTATTAAATGCCAACAAGATTTTTATTGCTGCTAATATATTTATTCAAAAATGTATTGCTGTTAATATTTATTTTTTACCAAAAATGTATTGTTGGTAATATTTTTTTTTCAAAAATGTATTGCAGGTAATATTTTTTTCTTCAAAAATTCATTGCTGGTGGACCTGGGAACACCTGCAATTAAGAGATGGTTTAACACCCCTCAAAACCTCCTGATCAGAGGCCTTGTGGTTGGATGTAATTTATCCTCTTACCCAGGACGCTTTGGTTTAGTGATACAATTTTCATTTAAAGGAGTTTATGAACAATTTGCTATTTTTTTTTTTTTTTTTTAGAAATAATGACTGATTTAAACCCCCTGAAGAAAAAAAGGAAAAGGATTATCCACTGTTTCTTAAAGATTAGGCATCCAATTTAAATTATTAAGTATTAAAATATTAAATATTTTCAAAAATGTACTGCTGGTAATATTTTTTCAAAAATATATTGCTGGTAATATTTTTTTTCAAAAATGTATTGCTGGTAATACTTTTTTTTAAAAATGTATTGCAGGTAATATTTTTTTTCCAAAAATGTACTGCAGGTAATATTTTTTTTCCAAAAATGTATTGCTGGTAATATCTTTTTCAAAAATGTATTGCTGGTAATATTTTTTAAAAAAATGTATTGCAGGTAATATTTTTTTTCAAAAATGTATTGCAGGTAATATTTTTTTTCAAAAATGAATTGCAGGTAATATTTTTTTTTAAAAATATATTGCTGGTAATATTTTTAAAAAAAATGTATTGCAGGTAATATTTTTTTTCCAAAAATGTCTTGCAGGTAATATTTTTTTCAAAAATATATTGCTGGTATTGAAACCTATTTTAATACTTTCATAGTATTGTGACCTCAGATTGGGCCCAACTATTTGCTTACAGCTGGGACCCCAACCCTCATACACAGTACTGTAAATTATCTGGACACTCATTACACACATCTATAAATAAGCATACGAGAAATAATGAATATACTTTACTTATTCTTTATTGTATCCTTCAATTGGATTCAAATCCATATTTAATCCACATTTGATCCCAGACTCACAAATGTATTCTTTATTACTGTCTCTCGCGTCTTCAACACCACATAACAACAAGATAATAAATAATATTCGTTTTGTTGTTTTCACATTTTGTTGTTTCCCAATTTTACAAGTATTTTTGTATATATAAATATTAGGGGGCGGGGTTATAATTATTTACTCCAAGTAATACCACCCCTATATTTCCAGATATTTTACAAGCAATTTTTGTTTCATTTTCTGTTCTCGTGTAAAATCAAAATCCATCGTTTTACGTATTTTATCTTTGTATCAGTCAGTTATGTGTTATGCGTGATATACACTTAGGCGATCATGCAGGTTGCCATTTCTTTTTACGGTAGACAAGTTGCCATCCAAGGCTATTGAACTAGATCTGTTCTGCTATTTAACCATAGCTGGGGGAGAAGAAGAGGATTCATAACTTTCTCAAGTGTATTAGCACGTAAGTGAATGTAATGTTATCTTTGTATACGATGAGTTTATAGATTTTTTCTGTTTTAGATGAACGATAGGTTTCAAATACAAAGTTTTCACGTTTCAAGTGTTCTCTGTTCAGCCGTAACCATGAGAGTTCACCTGTAATTATTTCTACTCATCTGTTGAATTTTTTCTTTCTGTCTTTGACTTCTTCTCTCGAGTTTTCTTGAATCTCTGATCTCGCTGCTTCTTATCGTTTATTCGTTTTGTTATTGTTCTTGTTGTTTTGATTATTACTTTGTCCTTTGTTCGTTCTCCAACTATCTTCAGGTGTATCTTTTATTTTCTTTTGGCAAATTTTAATTTCTTTTTCTTTATATGCTCCCCGCCCAGAACGTAGACAATCATGGCTTTCCACAATTTCCTGTCCTTTGTTAATCTTAATAAATTGTGTGTGTGTTTTTTCTTCCTAAACTTCGTTCCGCCAGACATTTACACAAACTCACTAAATATGTTAAAGCTTTGTTTTCTCCTTCCCTCTTGCCTTTGAGTATCATACTTTCCAAGCCAAGCCATATTTCCTCATTATGTATTCTGGCCTTGAAAGAGATAATTACTGTACGCTGTATATTTAAACACATGGATATGTCTTTACGGAGAGGCGATTTGCCTTGTCTCCGCTTCTCCATTCCGAACAAACGAGAAAATTACCTGGTAACAGCCATAGTGAGTATGAAACAAATGTTTTTTTTTTTTTGGAATATACAAAAGTAATCTTTTAATGATAGATCTGGATAAACATAATAGACAGCTATGTGTGAAGAGCTTTGAAAGAGAGTCTTGTAGCACTCACAGTGCATAGCAACATCGACAATATGGCGTCGAGTGCCTTCAAGCGGACAGATAATAAAATCTGGACTATGAGGAATAACATATCCAAACGGATCTTTTTTTTCCACTCAAAGAGTGAAGAGTTCTATCACGGAAAACGAAATACTAATACATTAATAAAAAAAATGAAAGTCTTTGTTGAACACCTCTTCTTTATGTGCCCCAGGACGTAGGCGATCACGGCTCTCCACAAGTTCCAGTCCCTTGCAGCTCTTAATAAATTTGCTCTTTTTGTTATTTCTCCTAAACCCTGTTTCGCCATCCATTTACTCAAGCTCACTAAGTATGTTATGCGTTGTTTTCCTCTGTACCTCTTGCCCTCAATCTTTCTTAAGTGTATGAGATTTCCCAAGCCCTCTTTCCTCATCATGTAACCTAGAAACCTCAACTGTTTCTTCCTTTCTTTTTTGCTTCAATTTTAACTCTAAAACTCCACCGAAGCTCACTTTGTCGGTCAATAGTATCATCAATATTTCTTTTGCTTCAAGTTTCTTCTTCAACTTTATGGAATCTATCTATCTATCTATCTATCTATCTATCTATCTATCTATCTATCTATCTATCTATCATTCGCAGACAGTAATGTTTCGCAGTATCACAGCTCCTCAGTGCAACTAGACATACGAATGCCTCAAGGCAAGATCGAAACCCAGCTGCTTTGGTGTCAGTCAGACCACTTCTATCACAGAGCTATCTTCATTCGGCAGAGTGAAATAGCCAAATCTAGCATATTGTTTTTACAAATGTAAACAAATTCCAATAGGCTGGAGTGTTCTATTCATTTTACTGAAGACGTTTACATTAATCCAGGTGGATGTTGTTTATAGAATTAGCGTTTCACTCAACAGCGCTCAGTTGTAATATATTTTCAAGAACTAAATTATGTCATTCGCAGACAGTACTGTTTCGCTGTATCACAGCTCCTCAGTGCGACTAGACATCCGAATGCGGCAAACCAAGATCGAAACCCGATTTGGTGTCAGTCAGAGTTTCTACCACTGAGCCATCTTCATTAGGCAGAGTGAATCAGCTATATCTAGCGTATTGTCTTTACGAATATAAACAAATGTCAATCAGCCGGAGTGCTCTATTCATTTTACTGAAGAGCTTTGCATTAACGCAGGTGGCTTTATATATATATATATATATATATATATATATATATATATATATATGAATGCATGTCTGTGAGTGGATTTGGAAGAGAATGTAATGCCTTGCTGCCTGATGTAGTTTATCGTCATACCCAGGATTATAGTCGGTGGAAGTATAAGATTCGCTGACGTCACAGAAGTAAATAGTTTTAGGATCCAGCTCCGTGTTTTCTTTTCAGAGAGAACGTCAGCGCGATCTTTAGAATGTAAAACTCGTAGTTACTTATTGTTTTATTTCTGTAAAAGCGACAGTTCTAGTATTTCAGATTTTGAGTACGTATTAATTTTCTGTCAAAATGAAAAATGAATTATCTCATTAAAAAAAAATATTTTTTTTAAGTTTTAATATTCCTTGCTAATTTCATTTTCGCTTTAATCACTTCAGGGTTTGTTGGCTTTAGCGATTCATTAGCATCTAGTCTGCGTAATGTCTATGAAGTTGTTTAGAGTACGCAAGAGTTAATGTACCGTTGAGCTGAATGCGATGGTTCATTAAGTACTGATTAGATTAAAAACGATTCTTCGATTTTTGCGCTTGAGATGCACAATGCAAGGTAGTCTAGTCAGAGAGAATTCAGCTGACAAAATTAGGAGGCACTCACAAAAGGTAGACGTTCCTGTTAATGGATGAACCATGAAAGAAAGGTTTATGCTCGCATTTCTATTTCCCTCATTATGGGATTTATAATAGCATAGTATAGCTGGACACTCGTATTCAAGGATACCCGTCTACTACGGTGGCTAGCGAATCCTTATTGCAGACGCTTGCTCAGACACATTTGTGTTTATTCAACACCTACAGAATCCACCTGTGATCTATACTGCAACTATGCTTAGTATACCTTAGTTACTGTTTCTGGGGGAGATCGTGTTTTCAAGCGTGATCAACAATTTGAACGAGGCCAAACCCTCGGTCACAATGACTTGTGACTTCATGTTAACACAGCTATTGACGCCCCCAAGGATTCCGTCTACCCAGTTTCACTCACAAGGTTTGGGTTAAGCCGGGGTGTGGTTTTCCGGTACTTTCCAAATGTGCCGCATGCTGGGATCTACCTCTCCAGTCCGATAACATCAGGAAGTCTCCTTCCTGACAAATCGACCATGGTGTGATTCGAAACCGGGTCTCATGCTTAGAATGCGACCCACTATGCCACGTGCCCAATGGGCATTATAATATCCCTGATATAATAACACTGTATTTCATTGGCGGGTCGGACTAGCTGAAAGTCAAATGTATGGCAAACATGCTTTTAATTTTACAAGGGAGTTTTATAATATTAAATCGTACAGAAAATTATACATAAATATTTACTCGTGTCCCACACAGAGAAACTGTATCACATGTCAACAAGTGTGTAAAAAGGAGAGGTTTACTTGTGATATTTCCCGAAGGGAAAAATAGAGCTACCGTGGTTTTTCTACAAACCTGGTGAGGCCATGTGTTTTTTTTTTTTGTAAGACCAACCGCTGGGGTCTAGAGACATCCTTCTTCTCCGATTTTTAAATTGCAACTGCGCTTCGTCTCTCTATCCTCTGAAGCCACTCACCGGCTGTCACGTGACCCTGGAAACTTTATATCGACAAAAAGGAGATAATTGCATTTTGCATCCCTATACCTTTAAGGTTCAACTTAAAAAGTATAAAAATATTCAATTTATAACGACACTAGTCGACCCACACAGATGATTTCATTTTAGTGGAAAAAAGCTTGGGAATTCTTCTAATGAGATTTCCTCCTTTGTAACTCGAACACATGGTTATAATCAGATTACTAGATTGGCTATTAGGTCCCATCATTCTGCTGTTAAAATAGATATAAGTAGCTGTAATTTATAATACTAATAGTTTCTTTTCTCGCATTTCTCACGCCTGGAACTCCCATCCGATTTCTTGCTGATAGATTTTCATTTTATTTCTGTTGCAGTGGAGACTTCTGGGGTTATTGGCCCTCGTTCGATGGCGTTCCTTCAGAGGGTTGGTGTCTCGATTAAGGGATGATCCTCGCGAAACGGAGTGGCTCTTTCAGCGTGTCTCACTGGACATGTTGCGAGTTGAAAATCTGATGCAATCACGGACGACGCCATATTTTTCAAGGCCATACAAATTTCATCATACACCCCGAAAATAGATTCACGTTATTGCACACCACCTAATCTGAGGAATAAATAGAAATTGATTACACTCTGTCACACCAGCAGGTCTAAAACTAAAATATATAATGAAAGAAAGGAAACTAAAGACATTGTTTCAATTAATTTGTACAAGGGCGTAGTTTACTTACTCCTTTCCTCTGTCTCACTTGCCTTGAATTTGTCCTGTGAGTGTTAAATTCTCTGTACCCTCTTTTCTATTATATGCTCTTGATTTTTATTCTTTCTTGACTTAAAGTCAGAACACTACAATCACTTACCTGTATCGATTACACCCTGTCACTCCAGCAGGTCAAAAACTGACCCTAATGAGAAAGAAAGGAAAGTAAATCGGTTGTTTCAGTCAATTTGGACAAGGGTGTAGGTTACTTGCCGCTTACTTCTTGCCCGTATCGATTACACTGTGCCACTCCAGTGGGTCTAAAAGTGAACGTATTGTGAAAGAAAGAAAACTAAAATGGTTGTTTCAATTAATTTGCAGAAGGGTGTATATATATTCTATTGTTAAAGGAGCTGGAAAAGCAGTCGGCTTATACTATCGCTCCAGGATTTTGTGGAATTTTGTTTAGCGGAATATCAACACTTTTATGTGCTATTTAATGCCGAAATCTAAACATTTTCAACACAATTTTAATTTAAATTAAATATATTTTGAACGCTATTGTATGCATTCAACTAAAGATAAAATGTATTGATGGGAATTTTATATAAATATGCATTTTTGGTATTTTTATATTTATCATAGTGTTCTGTATTTATTTGTGGGATTCACTCTTTGCCCGTGGCTTAGACCCGAAGAGCTGACACCATCTCGGGCCAGGATTGACCTGGGAACAACAGCAGGGTAAGGGGTAGTTTCAGGCTTCACAAGAACTATAATCTTCCGACTAGAGAACTTGCTGCAGGATGTAGTTCAAGATACACCCTTGTGCAAATTATTTGATACAAAACCAATAATTCCGTTATATATTTATTTTTCTTTCGTATATTTTCTAAAGAAACATCACCCAGTGCACATGTTAGAACTTCG
Organism: Acanthosepion pharaonis; assembly: GCA_903632075.3. NCBI lineage: Eukaryota > Metazoa > Mollusca > Cephalopoda > Sepiida > Sepiidae > Acanthosepion > Acanthosepion pharaonis. Next base: position 301,071 of record CAHIKZ030001300.1, on the reverse strand, counting down.
TATGTCCATTCCACGAAGTCGTTCCTTACAGATTGATCACAGATTCTAGATTGAATTTAAATCAGCGAGTGTTTCCGGACCAGTACTTTGATTTACTCACTGATAAGGCTTGGCAGTGTGTTCGTGAAGCGTTTCAATTTTTTTACGTTTTGCGTTGGAGTAACGTCCATCGCAGACAATGGTCATAGGACAACTAATCGACAGTCGAGAGAATAATGTCTGGGCGTGATAAAAATCTGATGCAATCACGGATGACGCAATTTTTTCAAGGCCAAACAAACTTAATCATACACCCCTAAAATAGATTCATATTACTGTACACCACTGCAAATGACCTAATCTGAGGAAGAAATAAAAAATCGATTCCACTGTGTCACTCCAGGGGTCTAAAACTGTCCGTATGGTGAAAGAAAGGAAACTAAAACTGCTGTTTGAATTAATTTGCACACGGGTGTAGGTGCGATTATTTTGTCTTCATAAGAACTCTAATCTTCCGATTAGAGGACTTGCTGCAGGATGTAGTTCAAGATGGGGTATTGCCGCTATATCTGGGTTTGATTTGACTAATCCTCACGTTTTGGCCTAGATAATGTTCTAAATCTTTTATGAAGTCTTGTGGCTCTGAAGACATTCTCCATTCTGAAGAATCTTTTCTACCGACTTAACGTTACATACATCTCGATACTTTGTTGCTATTCCCAACATTAATCATCTTGCCATATTGGATCAGGAAGAAAATGCAATCGCACCTCGGACAAGATCAAAGTGTAGTATCTGTTGTCATCATCTTATTTTAATTGCCTCCCTCCACATCTATCTTCCCTTCTTTATTTTAAATTCTTACTGAAACCAAGTACTGTCTTTTCCACTCTATTCACGCAAATCAGAATAGTCCATTATTACCAGGTATTGGCAGGGCGTAATAGTCGTTAAAACTAACGAAGGAAGGGACCAGTACAATTATATCAGAGTTATTTAATATATAATATTTACCATTTTTCATTTATATATATATATATATATATATATATATATATATATATATATATTTTAGTAATATATATATATATATATATATATATATATATACATTTGACTTTCTTTATATTGACCGCAATTCTTTCATATAAAAGGCTGCTAGAATTTTAAGTTTTTGCTTATAATTATTTTGATGACGTACTAATGCATTTTCCACTAATATCTGTCTAGACTGTGAACGTGAACATGGGTGTTAGGTTAAATGTTCTGAGATTAAACTATAGGCAGTCTCGTCGTCGTCGTTGTAAAACCAACATATGTACAAGATAAGATTTAAAGTACCTGGGAAAATAAAGATTATTTGAAAGAAAAATTTGGAATTTTCCTTATAAAATTTCTACAGTCACTACGTGGATCTGAAAGGATTAAACTAAAATAAATACACATAATACTTATAAATTATTTAACAAAACCTCTCTGAATGAAAATATACTGCCAAGATATATATATATATATATATATATATATATATATATATAGATAGATAGATAATATTAGTGGAAAATATACATACATATGCAAAATATATATAAAAAATTCCCATACATGTATATTTTCAGAAAAAAAAAAAAAGGGTTTCCAAGAGGAAGGATCCAGGTAGAACTCAATGTCCAGGACAGAGTAAGGATATAATAAAAAGGCTTAAACACTAATATTCCATGGTCATAATTTATTCCATTGGAATCGTAAATACGATCCAAATCATCAGACCTACAAATTCAAAATATATAAATTTTTTTTTTTTTTTTTTTTATACACGCGCAAATATTTGAATCGTCACTTATTTAGATTTTAACTTTTTATATATATGTACATATGTGTATCTCTGTGTGTGTATTTATATGTATCTATGTGTATATATGTGTGCATATTTGTATGTATATGTGTGTATGTATGTAAGTGTGTATATATGTACGTATGGAGGTGTTTATGTATGTATATGTATAGGTGTGTATGTGTACTTATGTATATACATGTTTATGTGTGTGTGCATGTGTATATGTGTATATATATATGTTTATAAATATGTATATGTATTTGCATGTGTGTATATATATACATGTGTAAGGGTGTATATATATTTGCATGTTTATATATATATGTGTGTATATGTGTGTATATGTATGTATGTGTGTATATGTGTGTGTGTATGTGTGTATGTGCGTGTATGTATGGGTATATATATATATATATATATATATATATATATATATATATATATGTATGTATATATGTATGTGTATGTGTGTGTATGTATAAGTATGTATATATTATATATGTATGAATATATGCATGGGGGTATATGTATGCGTGTATATGTATGTGAAAAGTGTGTGTATATGAATATAGATGAATATGTGTATGTGTGGATATGTGAATATATTTTTAGGTCTTTTATATATATATATATATATATATATGTGTCTGTGTGTGTATGTGTATGTACACGTATGTCTGGGTGTGTGTGTGAGTACATGCCTAAGTGTATGTACCTACTTGTATATGTTTTTGTGTGTATTAGTATGTGTTTTTGAACATAGAAATATTTGGTCCTTGCTAAATTAGATAATCGTTATATTCATCTTCATATATTTATATTTGATTTCTAACCTGTAGTCGATACTAATTTTCTCAATTACAAAGCGGCCCTTTAAGTAAACACAATTTTATTTTCCTTCGTCCCATCTCTCTCCCCCCACCTCTTCTTTTTTTTTTTTTTTTATATATCCTAATTGTCTATGGTGTCTATATGTCACCACGAAATGTATCTTTATGCATTAGACATCCGTCGACTTTCTTTCTCTCCTTTTTAAATCCCCCCCCCCCATCTCTCCTAAAATTCTCTCTGTTAAGGTTTAATGTCCCTCCTCCTCATACTTACACTTTCTCTAAATTCTGTTTTGTTTTCTGGAGTTGTTTTTTCTGTTTTCATTTTGAATTTGTAGGTCTGATGATTTGGATCGTATTTACGATTCCAATGGAATAAATTATGACCATGGAATATTAGTGTTTAAGCCTTTTTTATATATATATATATATATATATATATATATATATATATATATATATATTGTATTGGGGCAGCAGCAGATCATTAGTTAAATCTATATTGTTAAATATAACAGACGATGAATGATTATTATGTCTGATGATGAGCCGTTCTAATGTTCGTATGTTTGCTTTAATTTCGGGTGAAAAACAAAAAAGTTGTTCAACATTTGGAAATTTGTTAGTAAGTTGGTCCTTGATCTAAGCTTTCCGCTCATGTGAGCCATCTTGTGACAATATATTATTAGTGGTTATGCGGACACTTAAACAATGATATTCACCATCGAAGATGATATTCGCTTATGTTGACATTTCTCCAAGATTGCTATGCGAATATAACGCATGCGGAACAGCAAACGCAGGTCGTAAATTCATGACGCGGTTCTATGACGTCATACCACGTGAGAAACCGGAATATTAACAACAGAACCACATGTCTAGATGCAATGTAATATATATATATATATATATATATATATATATATATATATATATATATATGTCTATTTGTAATGTAATGTGTCTTAATATTTAAGAATATATGTTTATATATATATATGTTTATATATATATATATATATATATATATATATATATATATATATATAATATAATAATCTTATAAATATTTTTAAAAAAAAATACGATCAACGTAAATAGGTTTGTCTGGCTCTTTTAATTATTTACTTATATATATATATATATATATATATATATATATATTGTATTTATTTCATTATCAACAAAACATGAAAACAATAAACAAAAACTAAAAATTCTTGAAGCTATATACATAAAACAGTTGAAACCTAACCTGAGCTAAACAAACTATGAAATCTCCACAAATATTCTTAAATGCCTATAATTGATAACAGAAGCCATTGGGTTATACCAATGGCGTCCCATACTTAATACTTCCCGTTTTCACTCTCGCGTGATCATCTTTGAAGTCATGAGCTGCGGTGCAATTTTCGTTTCCAGCGTCTCATATGCACGTGTTGTCGTTGCTTGGAAATCTTCCACGTAAAGAAAAAAACAGACTATCATTATTGTTTTGTCCGTGTATTGCTTAATATATTGTAATATAATTGCCATCTTTGATAATGGCTTATGTAAGCCGAAAGCTTAGATAGGATTAAAACATATGTATCAATATGGTGTTTTTCTTTTGTCATTCAATGATAATGTTATTAAGCTTATCAGACGATATGAAAAGAATTTACATAAAATAAATAGACAAAACTTGTTTATATTTTTTAATGAAACACGCATCAATATATATTTACCAGCAAAAAATTCGTTCATCACCATATTTATATGAACGCACAACCTTTAAAAATTTTAAATCAAACTCAGCGTTGCTACTGCGCGCTCCAAAAACAATAACTCATTTTCAATAGCATTTTCGGATACAACAATACATATATTTTTTCGTTGTCCTCTTATTACTAAGAGAAAAAACAAGAACAACATCTATTCTATACCTGAAGATGTCTGTAGGAACAGACGAAAGCTTATAGTAAAAAATAAGAACTAATACGGCAGAAATTTATATAAACAAGGATCATTTCATTCATAACGGATTCGGAGGTTTTTTGTATATTATTTGAATTGTTTGCGATGATGGATGTCTCGCCAATTAAATCATTAACCTTTGCATTTGTTTTTGTGTGAATAATTCATGAATATATATATATATATATATATATATATATATATATATATATATATATATATGTATGTATATGTATATATGTGTATGCGGTTGGACGATTGAAAATTGATTGTTTTTTGAATGAAACAAAATGTCGCCTCTAGTTTTGATTTCAAATATTTAATTTTTTATATTTTACATACGCTCTATCCTTGATATTCAGCACTTTGACCTATAAATAGCATGTCAATTTTTTTTATATTACATAGGAATATATATATATATATATATATATATATATATAATGTTTATACTAATGTAATGTATTCCGCTGCGTGTGTGTAATTTAATTTTAAGACTATCGTTTTCCAATGTTATTAAAATGAAACTCTTCCTTCCAGGGACAAAAAATCTTAAATTTAAACGCAGATTTTTTTGATTTTAAAAATATTCAATTACGCCATAATATGGCCTAATGGTGACACGACGCCCACGATTATTGCTATGGCAAAAATTAATTTGATATTCTGTCAAATTTTCTGTGCATTAGTCATCATCACATTTTTTTTTATTAATTATTAAATATGTTTTTTTATTTGCTCGAAACCATTACTGTTCTTGCATCTTGTTTTGTAAAATTAAAATTTTTATTTAAAAATCAACGTTTAAAAAATAATCATTGTTGTTTTCTTTTAAAATCATATTAAATTATAAAAAAAACTGCATATTCATATTCTTTTTTTTTTCTTTTTATTAAATATTCAAATAAAGCTGTCAATAAATTAAATTATTTATTTCACTGACTTTATTTGGAGATCTATAACAAAATTAGTTTCATAACTGATGGCAAATATAACTCCCGATGAATATGGCGATTTTCATAAATGAAAAGTAGTAATGACACTGGACTATACACGGGTTAAATCCTTTTTATTCACTTCAGTGCGCTACACAGTCTTTCTTTTTAAGATATATTTGCACGTGCCAAAATATATTGTCACAATTAAAGCAGGTTAATATTTCAACAGTTTTATGGTCATTTATTTCATATTAGAGCAGCTTTGATTAGCGACCAGTCTACAAGAAGGAAAACACTGAATTTAAAATCATTTTTTTTATGGAGCTAGAATATAATCCATTCTGTCTCCCTTAAATTTATGTTAAAACCACAATAATAACGCCTATTGTGTCGAATTTATTTAATAACAGATCCATACACTACAGATGGAGTGTACGATGTAGTGAGAATGAATTATTTAACACACTATTTTACACTATTTATATTCTTCGGACTGTTATCTTCATTTTTGCTGTAACATATACGACGTTTCGGCCTTTGTACTCTCCTGCCTTCTTCAGAATATGTCTCAGAGATGAGGTTTTCTAATAAATTAATATAAACCAATTTATTGGTGGTAATTTTATATATTTTAAAAAATGTATTATTACTTAAAACAGCGCTTTGTTTTTGTTAATTTTAATTTAGTATTTGCTTATAGTTAACAATCTTAACCGTTGTTACTACGCAGGGTCTGTCTGGACTTGACAACAACAGCAATTAAGCTGGTTACATGCGCCTCAAAACCTATAATCTCCCGATCAGAGCCCTTGCTATCGGATGCGGTTTATCGTTAAATCCAATACTAACAAATAAACGTCGTGAATTTGACGGTAAAAATTAAAAACAACAATATAAAACTGCAAATAGTGGAAATATAATTGCAATAATTTCTCAGAAATATATTTATATGCTGAAGAAGGCCTCTGTGCGTATGAACGACCGAAACGTCGTGAATGTGATGGTAAAGATGAGCTCAACAGTCCGAACAATGTAAATAGTGTAAAATAGTTACAATTTTTCATCTCAAAATTGTATAGACAGATCCTGAAGAAGGCCGAATTTTACCAACGATGAATTCCAACGTCGTGAATGATTATAATAAAGATGAGGACAACAGTCCGAAAAATGAAAATAGTCCAAATACATGCAATACTTCATCTCAGAAATATAGACAAATGCTGAAGAAGGCCGAAGCGTACAACGACCGAAACGTCGTGAATGTGGCGGTAAAGATGAGGTCAACAGTCCGAACAATGTAAATAGTGTAAATAGTTACAATACCTCATCTCAGAAATATAGACAGATCCTGAAAAAGACCGAAGCGTACAACGGCCAAAACGTCGTGAATGTGACAATGAAGATGAGGACAACAGTCTGAACAATGTAAATAGTTTAGATATCTCAGAAGCAGACAGATGTTAATTTACTTTATGTTTTGATTTCTATCTGAACTTTGGGATTAAATGTTATTACTTAGCTTATTTACATTAATTAAAAATAAGGGAACCAACTTCTAATTTATACCACAAGCAAATGATATAGATGATTACGCGTTCGTTTGTGAATTTGTCGTGATAACAATTGGAGTTCAGTATCTGGTACGGGTAGCATAGACGTATATAACATAGAAACAGGTCTAGCAACTATGTGATCAGGGCTAAGAAAAAAAAAAGGTGAGATATCTCTATACATAAACATAGCGTCCCGTAAACAATCTACCTCCGTCATTGTTGATTGGGGACTGAAAGAGAAACGGCAGCGAAACGAGACAAGTTTAGTAACAACAAGATTACGGCGGAAGGAGAGACGGTTTAAGCCTCGAAATTATAGATTCAGGACAACGGCCTAGAAAATTAAGACGCCCGTTGATTAATTTAGCGACAAGACAGTTCGTTTTTTTTTCGGCGAGCTGCTTCACGTTGAAACAATAGTTCTCGTACAATAAGATAAGTTAAGCAACGTATAGCCTGGTCAGTATAACCAGATGGATAGCCGCTGGTATTAGCAATTGCTGTAAGCTTGGATTTGCGGCTAGAATAACAGAATTGGACATCGGAGAGCCGAATTCCAATCCTAGCCGGTTTCCTTATATTTACTTACGGGCTAATAAACTTGCAAAATGTATTAAACAACTCCTACTCCCGAAGCTATGGGTTAAATAGTAGAACTTGTATCAGTAAATTATAACTAACTTCAACAAATTTTTAGAATTTAACAATATTTTCTGGCTTTAAAATAACCCGCAAAAGCCGTAAAAAAAAAATCCAGTCGATCAATCCTGGGGTAGAAACTGGACGAATGGTCGAAAAATAACTGATCGATTAACCGAGAGATACACGAAGCATATAGACTGGAATTAGAACAATCGACTCCCTAGACTGAGTAAAGTGCTCAGTTCGAAATTAGCTGAAAATTACTTTTCTGTTCCAAGATTAACACAACGCTTTTCAGAAATCAATGACTGCTTGTGGATTAATGTTTTGATAACGTGAAGAAGATGGATGACATGAGTACGCTGGATACGGTCTCTTTGGGGGACTACAAGAGAGCCTTCAAGAATCGACTGGATCGCTAAACACGCACATTGAAGTCATAGGGCTATGTATTATTTTGAAAATTAACATATCTCTCTCTATTTCTCTATCACAACACACACACACACACACACACACACACACAAACACACACACATATATATATATATATATATATATATATATATATATATATATATATATATATATATATATTTTGTTGGTACATACGAACAAACAAGCAATCACTACAAACATGCATATTTGTTTCATATATCTAAACAAAAGAATCTCATCAGGTGATGAAACCATCTTTATTCACCATACATACATACATTTTCACACACACACACACACACACACACACATATATATATATATATATATATATATATATATATATATATTTGGTTGAGGTAATTTTTTTTTTTTACTGTAAAAATACAAATGCTCTGTTAAAATAAAAACATCGATTTCTCTGTGGATCAGATCTAATAATTAATATTACTAAGATCCACCGGGATTATATACCAACGGATCAATTACGTATACTATATATATATATTGGAAAATTATTGACAAGGCTAGAATATGTAAAAGCTTGGGATGACCCATGCCCTTTGTGCCTCCATCTGAAAAATTGCACATTATTAAACTTCTAAATAATAATAATCTATTAAATAATAGACATGAGATAACGGTTTTTTGTAGGCATCATCAGATTTTTGGTTTGAAATAAAAAAAAAAAAAAATATAACTTGTTTAACAAATAATAGCCCAATCATCAGATTCATAGTAGAAATAATTAACTACAAACATGCATACAACATAACACCCTTCATAATCCATAGCCCAAATTAGTAGTTTAAATACCTTACATAAAAATAACCCTTTATGAAGTCGTCAAAAAACAAACGTTACGAAAGTTTTTTTTTTTTTTTTTTATATCACAATTCCCTTTCATAATAAAATAAAATAAAATAAATAAATAAATCTCCATAGACAAGCCAAACTAGACGAAAGCTTAATACATCTTCGTTTCATTTTTTAACACCCTCACCTTTCCCCGACTTGACACCTTGAAAGTATCTCTATACCGCCACTTATTATTAACACCCTACACTCGCCTACCCATTTTAAAAATTCGCCCTAGCTGTTACCATGGTGATTTTGATTTAAATTTTTAAAACAAGTAAATTTCAGATATATATTATTCCAACAAAAATTTCGCTTGAAGATGGAACGGAGCCCTTTTTAATTTCAACTCAATTTAATTTAAAGGATTATATTGAAGTTTTCGGCTCTTGTTTTGAAACATGAGACCTCTTATGTAGCGATTTGGAATCATATTTTTAAATAAATAATTATATATATATATATATATATATATATATATATATTTTTTTTTTAAAAATATGATTCATTCGCTACATAAGAGTTCTCATGTTTCAAAAATGAGAGCCGAAACCATCCAAATAATTATTAGAATTAAGTTGAATTGAGGTGTTTAGTCCCGTTTCATCCTCAAGCGAAATTTTAGGAATAAGCTATCTCTCGGTTTACGTGTGTTTTTAGGCATGGTCCGTTACAAAATTCGTTATTGTGGGAGTGGCTAGACTATTTTTCTTCGTTAAGTGGTCAGAGAGTTAATTCTTATCAATAGATTCATCGTCTTCAGAGAGGTTTTGCTAAGGTTGGGTAGGGTATCTATTTCAAGGCTAATGTTTGCGGTCACCCCTTAGTTGGTTCCCAGTGAGGGATATTTTTATGGCGCGCCTACAAGTCACTATGTGTCTGGAGAATTGTCTTGTATTATTGTCCATCTATAAATCCTAAAGAGTCAGGAACAACCTACGTAGGTTTCACCTAAACGGTAAGCTGGCTAAAAAGGAAATGGCATGAAACAGTATTTATTGATAAAACCACTAAAATCTAAAAAACTAATTAGCATAAAACTTCGAAACAGAAGACAACAGAAAAAACACATATCCTCTTTACCAATAACCAGGATTTCCTATGCTTACACATATTTAGAATCTCAGATCTGTGATTTAATAAATTATTAGGTTCTTCCGACGTGGCTATTACTAATTTTTCCGCCATACATAATAAGCAATACTTGTCCCCTGCTTTATACTTATGGTATTTTTTAGTATTTCCCATTTAAATATGGGGTCAATACCATCTTCGCTTTGATATTCCATATGTGTATATATAGGCTAGTGCTGTGTTTTAGAATTTTCATGCTTAAAGCTATTTAAATGAGTGTAGTAACGCTTATTTCAAATTGCCTTGGGTAAATCCTATGAAAAAATTTAACATTTTGTTACTACTATTAGGATTATTTCTGTGTATTTCAACTTTATAAACCACACAATTCTGTTGGCCCCTGCCCTTAACTGGGCAAGCATGCAACACACACACACACGCATATATATATATATATATATATATATATATATATATATATATATATATATATATATATATATATATACAAAACTAGAGATGAAATCTTTGTGGGTCTAACGCCTAAAATTAGATCTTTTTTTAAAGTAAAATATAAAAAAAAAAGTAACTGCAGTGTATTTGCTTTTTATTTTGACAGGCAAATAAACATTTAACTATTAAAGGAGTTTTATACACCAACATCATATTTTCTTCGTCAATAAAACAATTACCTACCTAAATTACTGCTTTAAAATTCTTTCCAGCAATTTAAAAAACAAAAAACAAAAAAAAAAATAGAATTTTCGTAAGTGTTCTTCTAGCACTGCAAAATCTCACGCTCACTCTTTGGGTATTCATTGGAGAGATGTCAGAAGATTAAGGCAGCCAATTTTCTTTTTGACTCATGGTAATTTTGACATGACATAGATGTTTTGTAACTTCTTGTTGAATAGTGAGTTTCTCCCAATTATGCCTAAATCAGATGGTATGTCATGTCTTTACAATATCGAATGATATTGTTCTTTTTATGTTTCACTTGACCTGACTCAAATTTCCAACCCTTTCCTCTCCCCAAAACATTCTCAGCTCATTAGACCCACCCCCATGCTTAAATGTTAGAAGCCTACATTCATCATTCAGTCTCTGTCCCGGCTTTCTTCTCACATAAACATTCTTCTTACTACGACTTATAAATTTTGCTAGTAAGAAGAACAGCCTGGAAAAAGACCGAAAAATAAAAGCAACTACACTGTAGTTACTAAAATTGTATCCATTGTTTAAAAAAAAAAAAAAAAAAACTTTTTATTTTGTCTTTTAGAAATGCAGTGTGGCCCCAGGCATTTTACGGTAGATAGATATATGTAGAGATAGATATGAATAGACTCCTATGAATAGATAGAGATAGATATGAATAGACTAAGATAGATATGAATAGACTGCTATGAATAGTTAGAGATAGATATGAATAGACGAAGATAGATAGATATGAATAGACTGCTATGAATAGATAGAGATAGATATGAATAGACTAAGATAGATAGATATGAATAGACTCCTATGAATAGATATAGATAGATATGAATAGACTAAGATAGATAGATATGAATAGACTGCTATGAATAGATAGAGATAGATATGGATAGACTAAGATAGATAGACAGATGGATAGATAGACAGATAGATAGATAGACAGATAGATCGATAGATAGATATGAATAGACTGCGATAAATAGATAGAGCTAAAGATAGGAATAGATTGTGATTGATACATAAATAGATACGAATAGACCGAGCTAGATAGATATGATCAGACTGAGAGGAATAAATAGATAACAGAACACTGAGATAGATAGATAGATAGATAGATAGATAGATAGATAGATAGATAGATAGTCGTCTCCACACCGGAAATCAGTAATCCGATTCAAATCAGTAATCCAGTACTAATTATTATGGGAGCAATTTCAGATTTTCCAGCCTACCACTACATTTTATTGACGCCAACTGCTGCATCAGCTGTTTTTGAGCGATTTTAATCCCAAGTAAGCCATTTCTACTTCTCTTTTGTGCATTCTATCATAACCTGCTGACGTTTAAATCCAACCATGGCTCTAATGAATACAAGAAATGCTTCTGGTGGTGTGAATTGCTAACACCCCGCGTTGTTCATGTCACATGATGTAGAACTTCTGAAATAAAACAAAATAGCAGAAAAAACCTTTGAAGCAGTGTTTTGTGCCAAGCGTGCATGATTTATATAGAATCGGCTTGTCAACAATTTATGACATAAAGTAAGTGCGAGAAAAATAATGTAACCATCAGAAATCCAACACCTTACAGTGTCAAGTGATGCTGGATTAAGAATGTATATACTGCGTGAGCGTGTTTGTATCTTTATGTGAAGAGGTTGTTTGAACAGATGAACAAATACCTATACAATGAGATGCGAGGACTAAGGAGTATGAGGAATGGTGCTATAAAGAGAAAACTAAGATACATATCAATTCTGCATTTAATCTCCTTCAGAGTAGTCCATTTCTAAAGCCACGCAATTTCACAAGAGTCGTTCGCAGTCCTGTAAGAATTTCTAGAAATCCTTTTGTGGGGACTGAAAGCAGGGGTCTCGTCGTGTTCTCTTGGGTTTATTTGACGTCTCGAAATCTTAATGCTTTCAAGTGGGATTTGATTTTTGAAAGGAAAAAATAGAAAGGGTCAATATTTGGGGATATATGGACCTGGGCAATGTTGTCCTTGGCCAGTGGTCACTGATCGAACCTTTGTGGTGTGGTGAAACGATAACACTCTACACACCAAGTTCTGCTATAAACAACGGAAGTGAGCGAGAAGGTTTTAACTTATTGGGCATGCGCGACAGAGTTCAAGGTCAATCAGAGCCAAGCTGCTTCACTCTGTGTACTTTAGCCTCGTTACCATAGAAACAGACTAGATAACTTTTCATCAGATCTCGTATCTAAGTTATTGCGTTTTAGATGTTTATCTAAGTTTTAAATCTAAGTGTCTACATTTATATTTGAAGTTCGAACTGTGACTTAAATATTTATTACTGAATTAAGAAGATGAATACATTGGGGTTTACAATAAATGAGTTTTCATCACATAGCTACAGACAGACTTACAAATATATATACAGTGTGCGATGGGTAAGTTGTCGCTATTTTATATTTTTAATTTCGCGCATGCGCGTTTTTTCCTTTTGATTTTGTTGACTGCAGAGTATAGTAGAGTTAGTTGGGTACCATCTGTGAGGAAAATACCACCATAGCGCAATTTTATCCGCCAGGAATTTGAAAACAACATGCTGTTCTGCTTAGAATTCGCACCGGAAGCTGCAGTACGAACATTTCAGAGTTTTGGGGTTTCAAATCTGAGAACAGGATTCGGGAAGATTTGGATGAATCTAATGGTGATTCCGAAGGTGTTTGAAGGGATCACTAGTGATGACGACTTTATGCTTCTATTCCTCTTCCTATAGGGCATCAAACTCAACACGGAGGCCGATATCATATGCCTTGAGGAGGTAGTGCTGGTTGGAGTCAGGGGGTTTCTGCTGGAACAGTCTATGTCTGGGAATACGACTCTGCACTATGCTACTGAAGCAGGAGAACTCAGGGATGGCTGTCAGACAGTTTCTACTACCACATCACCCCTTACATCTGGTCGCCTAAATCCCCAGACTGTAACCCCCTTGATTATAATATGTGGGGCACAGCTGAACGAGAGACCAACAAAACTCCTTTAGCACCAAAGATGATCTGAAGGCAAAAATTATGGCAGCATTCACCAATTTAAACAAGGAGACCGTCCAGAAGAGTTGCAGGAGATTCCAAAGTCATCTAGAGGCAATGGTTGAAACCAATGGCGATTTTATTGAATAAATTTACTCTTTAGTATTTCAAGATATTATTGCGTAATTTTGTTAAATATATTTGTTAAAATGTGATGTCAGTATATGTTCATTTTTTGCGTAATTTAGACGATAATTTATCCATCGCAACCTATATATATATATATATATATATATATATATATATATATATATATATATATATGAAATTGAGTGCATGTATATATATATATATATATATGTGTGTGTGTGTGTGTGTGTGTGTGTGTGTGTGTGTGTGCGCGTGTGGAAATAGTGCTCAGTTTTACCAATAAGCATCTTCTAAAATCATTAAATATCCGCGCTGTTGCACAATTGAACAAACTTGGTTACTCATGGGAAGCGTGCCCTGCTGAGAACCCTTAAGTTTCTCCTTTTAAATATCAATAGAAAGCAGACATTGGATTTTGAATCTCCTAAAATATATAGATTGAAATAGAAAGGTCATAGACCTTCACCTTTGCGGATGAAGAGGCCGACATAAAAATCTTTATTCAAAACCTTGAAATTTTTTTTCTTCATACAGACACACATGGCTACGTGGACATGACTGCACACGTATAAAGACAAGGATAAAATGGCGTCTCGTTTTCTTTTCTTATTCCCAATTTACTGTTCTAGGTAATTCTGCCTTTTTTTTTTTTGCTGTCGCCATTTTACTATCTCGTTTTGACCTTTCTGCTACGTTTTTCTTTCTCATTAAGATCGTGCAGGAAGTGCAATGGTTAGCAACTCGCAAATTAGAAATCGGAGCGCCGAGTTCGAATTTTAGTCGAGGTCATTTTATTCACTTATGTGTAAATACTCTTGGCAAAGGTATGGAACCATTTCCTCTCCAGCTATCGGTTGAATAGTAAGATTTGTATGTGGAAAAAATAATTTTTATTCTCACAAAAAATTGTTTACTTTCCAAAATAATGGATTATTCTTACCGTGTAAAGAAATGTAAATAATCCACAAGGAGGTGATAAACCGTAAAAAAATGAACCTCTCTCTGTCTCTATTATTCGGTTTTGTTTTACTTGCTTTTTTTAAGTTCGGCTGACGTCAGAATCACGTTGAAAGACCGGTTACCCTACAATCATCGAAGTTAAGCAAAGCCGAAACTGGCCAGTACCTAGATGGGTGACCGATTGGGAATACCAAGGCAGTAAGCTTGAATGTGCGTTTGGTGTAATTGGTAATGGCTCGTAATTGTTAATTGGAGTGCCAAGTTCCAATTCTACTCAGTTTTGTTATATTGACTTACTCGAATTTCCTCTCAGTTTTGGGTTAATTAGTAATATTTGTATCACTAAACCACCCAAGATAGCCCTTTACGGCGTACTCTCCACTGGCCACCGTGACAGAGGAGCCCCAAAGAATCGTTATAAGGACTCCCTCAAGAAGTTACTCGAAACCTGCCACATTGATCATCGCCAGTGTACGAAACTTGTTGGTCACTGTCAAGCCTGCCTCCACATCGTCCACCAGGCCGTCTCGAACTTTAAGGATTCTCGCAGGGCCAACCTGAAGGAGAAACACCGCGGGAAGAAAGACCGAGAAGCCTCAGCAGCTATACCAGACCAGACCCTTAATTGCAGTTGCTGCGGCCGGACTTGCCTGTCCCGCATCGGCCTAGTCAGCCATCAGCGTGTCTGCCATTGACGTAGACAGTCCCCTTCATAAATCTTCATAAGCCAAGCGAGGCCAAGAAGAAAAAAAAAACTCACTAAACTATTATTATTATCTAAAACAAAAAAAAAACTTCTTACAAGCTAAAAAAGTCTTGATAAGCCGTAAAAAAAACGAATCAATAAAACAATTTTTCTTATTTTCCTTATAATCACTTTCATATGCACCGGGGATGTAACGAATAAAGGCTTCGAATTAGATATTAGAAAGCCGAGTTCGAATTCTAGTTCCGTTCATTATGCACAAATATCCCCATTTATGGGTTAAATAGTAGGACGTGTATCTATAAAAATCATTGTTATATCCAAAAAATTGTTAATACAATATCCGCTCTAAAAATATTATTCAGACAATACAAAATATGTTTCAGTTTAAAATAACCCACAAAGGGTTGATAAGTCATAAAAAATCAATCAGTCGACTTTCATTCTAGAATCTTTTTGCGCGAGCCGAGCCGAATGCTTCTATTTCTGGGGACTATTTTTTTATTGTTGGAGGATGGAGAAGTTATTGCTAATCTTGAAAGAAGAATTAATTGTGTACACGTGATTTTGTATACGCGTGTACTCAATGTATGTACGTGTGAGCCGAGATAGAATTCCGGGCGATTTCGTTATATATATTTTCGGACAGACACTCTGTGTAAATGCATGAATCCATCTAATCTTTCAGCCTATGAGAAAGAAAAGTCTGGATTCAAAACCAGCTTAAAGAGGGATGGGCTTCATCAGGTTATCTCGCCCTAGATACACTGCTACTATGGCTGCTGTACAATATGATGTCCTTACGACCCTAACGGGTTACGCACGGGTATAACGTGAATCGTTATTGGATTTTCTTAACGTTGGCACACGATGAGCCGTCGGTCAGGCGAGGCCAAATTTCGAGCTTTCAAGCCAATTTTCTCCTGTCAGAGATCTCTTGAAAGATTTTTTTTTCATATCTGCACAGTTTTCTATCCAAGCGTAAACAAAAAGCATTTTTAGAATGGATACTCGTATTTGATTTAGAGCTCCCCTTTATTTAGTAAACGGTATATTTATTATCGTCTACCGTTTTGAATATTCGAGAAATCTTATTGCGCTCTCCGGCAGGAATCGAACCTGCGTCCCTCAGGACATGGGGAGCAACCATTTAGCCCAAACGACTTACCCACCTCCCCAGCCACGAAGAACAACCGGTCAGACAAGTCCAATTTTTGGGTACAGGATGTATAATGGTATTTGAAACACAATTAAAGACAATAAGACTAATTAGAAAAGCCATAAACAATGCGTTTCGCCGACAGCGTCTGCTGTCATTTTATTCTTCATATATATATATATATATATATATATATATATATATATATATATATATATATATATATATATATGGTTGAAATTCTTGAACATAGCTAATACATAACGTGAATCGTTACTGGGATTTTCTTAACATTGCCACGCGAAAATCAGTCGGTCAGGCGAGGACAAATTTCGTGATTTCAATCGAAATTTCTCCTTTCATAGATCTCTGAAAGCTTATATATATATATATATATATATATATATATATATATATAATTTTCAAGGACATATATATATATATATATATATATATATATATATATATATATATATGTCCTTGAAATTCTTGAAAATAGTTAATAGATAAAGCGAACGAACAGTCTACAACACTTTGTCGCCAAAAAGAAATGTCTTCTTCTCACACATGAAAAACACAGTAAAAATAATTTTTACAAAAAATAAAACACAGTCACACACGCATGCGCACACATGGGCATATAGTACATATAATAAATCCGTTGGTATATAATCCAAGTGGATCCTAATAATATAAAATATTAAAAGTGATCCACAAGAAGAGCTCAATGTATTTGTTATAACACAACATATAAATTACATAACAGGAATCCAAAATTACCTCATGAGTATAGACTGGTTTCGCAGCCCCCCCCCCATCACACGTTGATGCAACGTGTTTGTATTATTAATGTTAACCGGCAGCAACAGCAAAATTGTCTAAATCGTGTAAAGACAAAATTGTCCCTTTGTTAGGTTAAGATTTAAGCATATCTGAATATATATATATATATATATATATATAATGTTATTAAGCTTATCAGACAATATGAATGTTACCGACATAAAAATAGATATAACTTGTCTATATTATTTAATGAAACATCATCAATGGAAAATTGCTTCCTATATATATATATATATATATATATATATATATATATATATATATATACACTCACCAGTTCTACTAAACTCACCATTTGTCTCTACCTATCCTGATGATAACTTAAGAAAGTTAAAAGCTTGGACCAGATTCCTTTCAATATGAACTTTGGACAATTTCTGATGGAATTTCCTTCTTACATGGATTTTCAGTTCTTCGTGATAGTTTTAATTCCTGTTTAAAACCACTATTCTTGAGAGCCTGGTTGTATATAAACTTATTTTCATTAAAGGTTTTCTGGCTAGAAGGTAGACTATTTATTCTAGTATTTACGGTTTTGGGTATGTGATCCATTACAGATTTCGGGTGGTTTGAGTGGACATTGATGTGTAAGTGTGTCTGATTAATTTTATGGAAGGGCTTAAAAGTCTAATTAGGGAGGTTGAGGGTGATGTCTAAAAAGTTGACTTTTTTAAGGTTTGAAGATATTTTAATCTTAAGGCCTAGATATTTGAAGGCCCTAATGATCCATTTATGTAAGTTGGAAGTCAAGGGACTATAGCTAATACGGACAATGATTAAGCCATCATCTCTATAAATTCAAAATTGATTATGGTTAACTATTCCACTTAATGTGTCTAAAATATATATGTCCACCAAATCTACAATTTCGGCAGAGTCGAATGCTCCCATAGGTACATCGAAACTTTCATTATTCTTTTTCATCCAAGTCTAGATCATTATCTGTGATTTCAGTATATCTTTTTGCGAAATTAAGGCTATTAATTAATAGTTCCTCCGAAATGGAAGATGTGAAATTGGATGAAAGTAGCTTTCCTTTTATTGGGGATCTTTAGGAACCATTTAATCGTCGCTGCTAAGTCCTTCCAAAGGTTGACTGAATATTTATCTAGCACACATGATGTTATTTTCTTAAGAATGCTTTTAGAAATGATCCCAACTCAGATTTAGAGGGATTAATTAAACGGGACTGCAAGCTATTGATAAAGTTAGGTTTATGATCTTTAAATAGAATGTATGCATTTTTAATATTAAAATTACCCATTCTGTCAGCAATTCCACATTTGTCAGCAAATTTTGAGATGTTTTCATTAATAGAGTATAAAGTGCTATTGTTTTGTCTTTCTTATACGAGCGAGTAATTTTGTCAGTGATGAGTTTATCATATTCAGAGGTTTTAATTTTATATATATTTTTGGATTATATATATATATATATATATATATATATATATATATATATATATATATATATAACAAGATGAAATTTCTCTTAGAAATATTAAGACCAAAAAAAGAAGATTAAATTGATTATCTACTATAAAAAAATTTAAAACAGCGAACCTTATCATTAACAATAAAAACACACCTGCAAGATCTAAATTGTAGAGAATCAATATTATTTATAAATTCATATGACTCTTAAGGAAATGCGTCAAAACAAATGTATGAATAATTATATTGGACATACCACTACATGCCTATCAAGAAGACTCACGTTACATCTCTCGTAAACATTGTAATGGAGAAGTTAATAAAAAGAAAACGTCAAAACTCAATCACATCAACTATGGACACGGCCACAATATGCTGACCGTGTTTGGAAAAATTCCTATAACTCTAGATACAGGCATAAAAATCCATACATTCAGCTACAAATAAAATTTTTAAAAAAATCCTTGATAATGGCTAAAAGGATAACTGAAAGCACTCGGATAGGCATAAAATTGGGACATTTTTCACCATTTTATATATTTTTGTGTATATATATATATATATATATATATATATATATATATATATATATATATAATGTGTGTATATATATATATATATATATATATATATATATATATATATGACGTCACACATTATGAAATGGACAAAGTCCGAAAATTATTTTAAGACATTTTATGTTTATACATTCTTTTTTATAAGTTTAAGTAAATGCTCTGTTTATAATAAACAGAATTAAACAACATTTACCGGCATGAATGTCAGAGAAATTTTCACAGAAAATATTCGTCCTCCGACAGGATTCGAACCTGTATCATATACGAAAACCGTCATTTAGCTTGTCGTGCCTTTAAATACAGTAAATTCGACCTTGCTAACCGAAAGCTTCTCTATGGCCAAATCGGTTAAAGGCACGTCAATCTAAATGACGGTTCCGTATAGGATACAGTTTCGAATCCTGTCGGAGGACGAATATTTTCTGTGAAAATTTCTCGGACATTCAGGCCGATAAATGTTGTTTATTATAAACAGAGCCTTTATTTAAATATTTGTATCTATAAAAAGAATGTAGAAACGTAAAAATGCCTTTATATATATATATATATATATATATATATATGCACGTTCGAATATAGATAGATAAACTAGTTAAAACAAGTCATAGGCAGGCAGTCAAGCATGAAAGCGCATATGTTTACTAATTAACTGGATTGAAAACCGGACGAGAGGAATTCATAAGTAATTTTTTCACGCCTGATGGATGTTGTATTTTTGCGGGTCTATTGTTAAACAAGTACAATTGTTGTCTTTTATGGAAACACTGTTAGGAACAAATCGATGTACGCATTCTGTGCACTGGCTTTCATTTTTGTCCTTTTACTCTCTATCTGTCTGTCTGTTTGTCTGTCTGTTTGTCTGTCTATGTAGTTAGCTCAGTCTGTTCTATTAATATCTATTTATTTGTCTCAGTGTGTTATCTATCTCTCTTTTTGTCAGTCAGTTTATCTATCTATCTATCTATCTATCTATCTCAGTCTGTTCATTATCTATCTCAATCTGTTCTGTTAATATATACTTACTTGTCTCAATCTGTTCATTATCTGTCAGTCTATCTATCTATCTATCTATCTATCTCAGTTTGGTTTCTATCTATATCAATCTGTTCTGTTAATATATACTTACTTGTCTCAATCTGTTCATTATCTATCTCTCTTTCTCTCTGTCTGTCTGTCTATCTATCTATCAACTAACTTGTCTCAATCTGTTCATTATCTATCTATCTATCTATCTATCTATCTATCTATCTATCTATCTATCTATCTATCTCAGTTTGGTTTCTATCTATCTATCTATCTATCTATCTATCTATCTATCTATCTATCTCAGTTTGGTTTCTATCTATCTATCTATCTATCTATCTATCTATCTATCTATCTATCTATCTATCTATCTGAGTCTGTTCATATCTATCTATCTATCTATCTATGTTTATATACATATATATCATTTATTTCTGATTTCAGCATATTTATTAAAATAAACCAAGAACACATACACACATATTTCTGTTTATGTGCACGTCTGTGTATAAACGTGAAAGTATTTTTGCTCTAATTGGAATTTATGTGACAATTATTGTGTGAGTTTAATTTTACCTGACAACTACTGAATATCTAATGAACACGAAGCAAAACATTAGGAAACAACATAATTTACTGGAAAAATGGAACTGCCGAGACAGTTAAATTTTGCCTTCCTGACACCTGCTGTAATTTTACCAATTCCTTAGACACTTGCAAAAAATAAAATAAGATTACAAAAAAAATAAAACAAGCAACATTTCAAGTAAACATTGGCCTTAGCTGCCAAGAATCGAATTCTGTTAGCAATATTGAAATGTTGAAACTTTAAAACAGTTGAAAATTTCGTCTTCTCGACAAGAAACGTTATAAATATTTTCTTTCTTGCACACAGCTACGATATATATTTAATACACAAGTCATTTTTTAATACACAAGTCATTTTTTTCACAATAAATTTTATACATTATTTACATTATTCGGACTATTGTTCTCATTTTTGTCGCATAGCACAGTGGATAAAGGCGTTGGTTAGATCTAGTGACAGGACCCAAAGAGTGGGAGTTCAATACCCGGTTAAGGCAGTGGATAACTTGGAGAAGGGAATTAACAGGAGATAACTGACATCCATTAAACATGGCACGTGGAACTAGAACAGTCTGCCCCAGTGAGGGAAATAAAGGGTTAAGTTCGACATTCCAACCACCTGAAGAAGGCCAGGGCGTACAACGGCCGAAGTGTTGTAATAAATATGGCAACAAAGATGAGGACAATAGTATGAATAATGTAAATAATTTACATCATGCCTCATCTCAGAAATATAGGCAGATAATAAATTTTATATTAAACAACGGAGATTGGTAAATCTTTCAGGGTTTATATACACTGAAGTCTGTTTGAAAAATAACGGGACTGAGTGTGATGCGTGAGAAATGGATAAAAGAAATATTAGCGGATTATGTTATTATCTAACATGATGTATTAGAGGTATATAACTGTAGTCTTAGCTTTATGGAGCCATTGATTTATTTCTCATGCTTTTGTGTGATAAAAAACCGTGGCTGCTTCCTCAAAACAATGCGCCTGCTCACAACGCCCTGAGTATCTAGCAGTTCCCGGCTGAGAAGAATATTGCCGTATTGGAACAACTTTCCTATTCACATGTTCATGCTCCGTATGACTTTCTTCTTTTACACAAGTTCAAGGGGACCATCAAGGGTGCCAGTTTTGAAGGTGTGGGAACCATTAAGACGGACGTAACGACGAAGAATCCTTCCCGCAGTAAATAGAAGCATGTCAAAAGGGAATTAGACTCGAGGTTATATTGAAGGGAAGACAATGTAGTCTGTTGCTTGGAATTATTCGTCACACCTTTCCCGTTTCATTTCAGACGGACATCGTCTATATATATATATATATATATATATATATATATATATATATATATATTAGTTAAACCTGATCGTCAGCCTTCCCTGGCGATCCACTTAGGTGAAACCTTGGTAGGTTTGTCTGGCTCTCTAGGTTTAACTAGGTCTGCTCTACTTACCGTATTGAGCACTTTATTTAGTTATTTTGCCTACTCGTATCGTTTTTTTTTTTTAAATTTGGACTTGAATGCTGGAGGCTTATTTCGGATGACGTACATATTCTTTGTTCTTTCTTTTTTATAACCTATTTTATATCTTTTTTCCCCTTTGGTATTGGTTTGATTATTTGCAAATCAAGACACCGAAGGTTTTCCGGACGAGTATAATTTCTTATACTTATAAGACTATTATTACTAATATATATATATATATATATATATATATATATATATATCATTCGTCTACAGTGCGACGAAACGTCTGTGACGTCCCCCCCCCACTGGGTGTCGCCGTTCCAAACGTGACGTCTGCCTGTCTGCATCAGTCGTGCTCTCCTGTCTTGTGACGACCAACTGGCTTGGTATTGGTCGCGGCACCAAATGTGACGTTCTAACCTTTTGGTGATTCGGATGGGAATTTGGTTAGATTCGGTATCAGCCTCGTCGTTTCTAGCTCGCTTCCAACGTCTGGTTACCGAAGTAACTGCTTTGATTTCTAGTCTAACCTACCCACGTTGTGAATTGATCTAGGCAGACGAAATCAATCAGTCGCCGGGCCGTAATGCAAGCTGAGTTTGAATAAGGGGGATATCGCACAAGTATTTGTAAAAGAAAATAAAATAATAACTCGAAAAGTTAAAATGTGTTAAAAAAAGAATAACAATACTTTATATCTGGTTGCTGAGTACAGGACTGAGTTTTCTTCCCAAACCCGCTATATGGATTCGTGACACTTTGTGTTTGTTAGGCGAGTCTTAACATCTTAAGTTGTTTGTTCTTTTAAGAAACTGGTTCTTGGTGTGTCTTCAGGCAAAATTCGTAAAACTTGTTTCGGTGGTGTGAGTCTAAGTCGTTCTTCAAAAATAAATTGTTCTTGGTTAGAAGATGAGTTCGGAATTGCGTGAAATCTTTCAAGTCAGCTATCTGCGAGGCTATTAACTCTGCAACTGTCTCTGTCAATTGCCAACTTCAACCGGATCTCGAACTGCAACTGAAACTCATTTTCGCTCGCTGCGACTTTGCTTATATGGACGCCGACCCAAACCGGGGTGGGCTTGTCGGGGTTTGAGGTTCCTTGATAATTCCAAACCCACAAGCCACTTCTTTGTTTTCGGTCAGGAAAATTTTATCATTTTCCATTTTGGGAAGTCTTCTCGTCCTCCCACCTTCTTCTGTTCTCGTATTGGTATCTCACAATACCCTCAGAGTTTGTCAGCGGTTTTCCCTCTCTCTCACAGTGGCATCTCACACCTATCCCCTCCTGCTTCACATGATTACGTCCGCACAATACTCCTGCTATCATTCAGCCAATGGGCGCCCAGCGGCGTGGTGTGGCTAGACTAGCCTCGGTTTAAAAAATCTTGCTCAAAGAAAAAAAAAAATGATCTTCTTTTTTTTTTCTTTCACTTTTCCTTTTCTTTCTTCTCTTCGAGGAAACCTCACACCCTAGACTTTTTATCTTTTAACCGAATTACCTGGAATTCGTCAATGAGATTTTCGCCAATTAACAAGTGGGTGGTCAACCAGACGTACCTACACTCCTGGCGCCAACCACTGATCCGATAAAACAGTTTCGCCATTTTAGCCGAATTTCATATGGAAGTCGTCAACGAGATTTTCGCCAATTATCAAGTGGGTGGTCAATTAGACGTTTCGCATTCTGGCGTAATCTATTCCCGATAAAACAATTTCGCCACCACAGCCAGCTTCGACACAAAACAGATGCCTTTTTCAAACGATATTATGGTTTGGTCTTTTGTTTTTTTAACTCTGTGTGGCCCAAATGAACATTTTGCGACACAGTCAATGTTTAACTATTTAGAATTCGGTCTCTGAGGTTATTTGGCCAACCTGGAATTTCCACCAGCCCCTAACATGAATCAGATCAAGTGCGCAGGTATACAGAAAATAGAAAAGAACACGTTGGGTGCATAATACGGGGTTCCTTAGTATTTGCTCCCTACAGAAGTAGAGCTTTATTATAATAATATTTTTTGTTTAAAAATATGATTCCTTCGCTACATAAGAGTTCTCATGTTTCAAAAACGAGAGCCGAAACCATCCAAATAATTATTAAAATTAAGTTAAATTAAGGTGTTTAGTCACGTTTCATCTTCAAGCGAAAAATTCCCAAACTTTCGCTTGAAGATGAAACGGGATTTAAAATAATGTTCGTTAAGGAATCATATTTTAAACAAAAACTATTATATATATATATATATATATATATATATATATATATATATATTTGGTTGAATTGATGTGATTTTGTGAGCTTGGGTTTCACGATTTTGCGATCGTCAGACAAACATGTTACCTCTATGTCTGATATTGAGTGCTTTGTAATAAGTAACATATAAATAATATATAAATAATAATATATATAATATATTACACGCACACACATTTATATATATATATATATAGAGAGAGAGAGAGAGAGAGAACTTGTCTATTTATTTTATATAAATTCTTTTCATATCGTTTATAAATTTAATAACATTATCATTTAACGAAGAAAGAAAATCAAAATATTGATACATATTTTATATATATATATATATATATATATATATATATATATATATATATATATATATATATCAATACTGTTCTTTTCTTTTTTCGTTTACTGATAATATAATTATATTTATCAGACGATATTTCAAAGAATTTAGAAAAATACATAAACAACATTTGTCTGTATTATTTAATGAAATAATGCTGACTAAATACGCATAATATATATATATATATATATATATATATATATATATATATATATATATATATATAATATAATATAGTTTTAAGTTTTGTGTTATTTATGGGATAAAGTGCTCAATATCAAAGATAGAGTATATGTAAATATAAATATAAAAAGTGAACATTGAAGTCAACACTTAAAGCCGACAGGCATGAAACAGCCTGTCGTTCCTGAGTGTTGTCTTCAATATTCATTATCTATATATATGTATATATATATATATATATATATATATATATATATATATATATATAGGCTATATCAAAAAGACTTTACGAAATTTGAAGGTGGGTTTCTGACACCAAAACAAGGTAAAATGTCGATATAAACGCTATCGTCTTACCGAAGAACAGCAACTCATAAATGTTCTAAATGTCATCCGCTTGATTCTACACACGCATGCACCCGACGGATCAGTGACTGGCGGAGCCTTTCAATTACTCCCTCACGATGTTAAATGGTTTCGCAGCCGCCATGACATGTTGACGAAACGTGTCTGTATTATTAATATCTACTGCAAATATACCGGGAGCAACAATAAAATTCTCCACATTGTGTAAAGGCAAAATTGTCCATTTGTTAGATTAAGATTTGAACTATTTCTTGAGCAATGATAATCTTTAATTAGTATCGACGCTTAACAGAAGAGTCGTGATGAAATCGATCATAAACGAAAATGACGTGTTCATCATTAATTAATCATAGATAAGGATCGGAAGCTCATGAGGGATGGGAATTAAGTTCATCTATCTATCTATCTATCTATCTATCTATCTATATATATATATATATATATATATATATTATACTAGGATCATTTTCCAACTTATTCAAGGTGATCTTCGCCCTCTCTAACCTTCTAACTTTCTGTCCTGGAGTAATAAAATGCCTCAACGTTTCACGTACGATTTTATTTTCAAGTTTTTCTTCACTGATCTTTGGACTGTCATAGCTGAAGCTCTTCTCTCACGTGCCAAACGTCTTATGAATTGAGTTGGATCTTTTCTAACTGTTCTTTTCATCACCAAGTTGAAAGAAACCGTTTTATATCCTCCTAATATGCACTTCTTCCTCATTCACTAAGACGATTGAGTGACTCTTTGGCCTTGTAGACTGTAACTATTTATTAAAAAAAACAGTTGTTTAAATCTGCTCTTTATACAGTCCGCTGTGAGACTACTCCTTTATGTCGGATATGAGGAGTCAGGATCCTTACCCTGCAACATTGGTTCACAGGATGTTTAGTAGTGGTTTCTATTTTGACTTTTTTCTTTCTCTAAGACTGGTTACCCATTTTGCCCTGCTATTTTACACTTAGCCGGAGAAAGAAAAGAGATACCCGTTTTTTTTATCAATTTCTTTAATGGGCTATGCTATGGAAGCGGTCAACCGAAGTACAGCTTCTGAAAACTAAAAAATCAATAAAACGAATACGAGGCTCTAAGTCCATAGTCTCACCAAGATACTCTTAAGTAATATGACCAAATGAAATTTAATTTTTAACAAATTCCCTCTTGCGGTCCAAAGATTTGTTCAATTGATGTTGCTGTACTTGGATCCCATTTGGGACAGAGCTTTCATCCTATTGGTTAAAAAACAAAAGTAGCATATAGGACGTCACCAACACAGCGATAATGGTTCCCAGTCAAGTGTTTTCATGTTGGAGAACAGATGATAGTCAGTTGGGGCTAAAACATAGAAGAGGTAGAGTGATGAGCCAGTTCTTATCCACAGTCACGCATAATCAGTCATTGAGCGCTAAGAACTTGTGTGCGGGGGAGCATTGTCTTGATTAAACAAGACTTCTTTTCCTGTGCGTGCGTTCTTGATAGTCTTTCGTGATTGCCTCAGGAATGTGAGATAGTAATCTCCATTGATGGTGTGGCCCTTTTAAGGATAGTCAATAAATGCAATTGCTTTTGCATCTCAAAAATCTTTGACCATCACCTTCACTGTATTGGCCTTCTTTGGAACAGGTGAGCAGGGGTGTTTTCACTGCATGGATTGTCTCTTTGTATCAGGCTTAAAGTGATGAATCCAACACTTATCCTGGGTTAGGAAACGTTCAAGGAAACCAGTTGGATCTACCTCATAAAATTTTAAATTGTCCAGTGATGTGATCAACCTGGTGTGGTTTTGATCAGGTGTCAGAAGATGTGGCACTCGACGTGTAGAAACGTTTGCAATAACAAGTTCATTGTCCAGAATATCATAAAATATCTCACGGGATATGCTAATAACATTGGTTATGTGATTAATAGTCAATCCCCTTTCTCCCATTAACATATGATGAAGATCATCAGTGTTTTCCTTGGTTGTGGCCGATGAAGGACGTCCAGATTTGGGGTTATCTTCAAGACTCCTAAATATAGCTACCCACATTTACACGTTATAACGTTAATCCGCTTATTAAGAGTTGAAATTAATCCATGCAAGATTCATATAGTAATCTAGGCAATTTGAACATGCAAAAGACATCCGCTTTCCATAAAAAAATCTTGAAATTTTAATTTTAAATTTCAACTTTTCTCATTTGGCTTTCTCAGGAATCATTTATTTTTAGTACATTAACTAATTCAAATAGCGTATCAACGCTTGTATAGCTTTATTAATTATATAACGTTATCATCAACATTTATATAGCTTTATAAATTACATAGATTTATCGTCGACACACTTTTATAGCTTCATAAATTATATAGATTTATCGTCAATAAGCTTTATAAATTATTTAACTTTTTCGCCGGGACTTAGACACCTTATTATATAGGATTATTGTCAACACTTATATAGCTTTATAAATTATATATCTTTATCATTAACGCTTATATAGCTTTATAAATTAGATAGCTTTATTGTCAACAATATTAACATGGATGTCCTTGGGGACTAAACACTTTTTTCAGTAGAAATGCCAAATTTGCCTGTTTTCAATAGTAGTCGCAACGAATTACTTTTGAAGTCTCCTTCGAATTGTTAGATGTCAGTTTATCTGAAAAAAAAAAGTGAAAGCAAAAACAATGGGCTTAGTAAGAAAAGTTGAAATTAATACAAACAAGTTTTTATAGCTCGAACACCACACCTTCATATTAAGACTATGAAATTTCAGTCCACCCACGTACGTGGAAAGAAACAATGCGCTTATTAAAATTTGAAATTAATCAATGCAAAATTCCAGAGCACTTGCATCACACCTTCATGGTCAGCCTATGAACTTTTCATCCCACCCTTGTACCTGGAAATGAACAATACGCTTATCAAGATTTGAAATTCATCCATGCAAGATTCCACAACTCTAGCATCACACCTTCATAGACAGCCTATGAACTTTTCAGCCCACCTCCGTATGTAGATAATGTTGCTAAAAATGTCATCACATAGTAATCTAGGCAATTTGAACATAGAAAAGATACCCGCTTTCCACAAACAAATCTTGAAATGGTTAATGCCATGAACTGGGTCAATGGAAGGAAAGATTCCGAGAACTATAAAATTACTAAAACTATATGTGTAGAGAACTACAAGAATGAAAATAACTCTTTCAAAATTACAGTAACTATATTTGTTCATATAAAAATGACCGTACAATGTATCGGCTGACTTTCTTACCAACAACAAAATAAAAAACAATCCGTGATTAGATTAGTCAAAACAGTCCTTGGTCTGATACAGAAACGTCTCAGATTGACAGAATATATCTTTACACAGTTGAGAATAATCATTGACTGAATCAGCAATATTAATGAGTCTATTCAAAATTTTAGAAGGTATCATAGTAGATCTATGAATGATCGTCTAACACGTTGCACGATCAACAAAAAGAATATAAGAACACATTCGATTTTTTAATAATTAGGTTCCGTTTGAAAATTGCAGAAACGTTACTTTTAGTTTATTTTTCAGATTTAAACTTTTCTCATTTGGCTTTCTCACGAATCAGTTAGTTTTAGCACATTAACTAATTCACATAGCATATCATCAGCCCTTGTATAGCTTTATTAATTATATAACTTTATCGTCAACACTTATATAGCTTTATAAATTACATAGATTTATCGTCGACACTTTTATAGCTTCATAAACTATATAGATTTATCGTCAACATTTATATAGCTTCATAAATTATATAGCTTTATCGTCAATAAGCTTTATAAATTATTTAACTTTTTCATCAAGACTTAGACACATTATTATATAGGTTTATTGTTAACATTTATATAGCTTTATAAATTAGATAGCTTTATCGTCAACTCTTATATATCTTTATAAATTAGATAGCTTTATCAACATTTATATAGATTCTTAAATAGGATTATTGTCAATACTTATATAGCTTTATAAATTATATATCTTTATCATCAACATTTATATAGCTTTATAAATTAGATAACTTTATCGTCAAGACTTATATAGCTTTATAAATTAGATAGCTTTATTGTCAACACGTATATAACTTTATTTATATAGATTCTTAAATAGGATTATTGTAACACTTATATAACTTTATAAATTATCTTTATCATTAACATTTATATAGATTCTTAAATAGGATTATTTTTAACACTTACAGAGCTTTATAAATTATAAATATTTATCGTCAACACTTATATAGCTTTATAAATTAGATAGCTTTATTGTCAACACTTATATAACCTTATAAATTAGATAGATTTATCAAGACTTATATAGCTTCATAAATTATATAACTTTATTGTCAACACGTATATAACTTTATAAATTAGATAGCTTTATCAAGACTTATATAGCTTCATAAATTATATAGCTTTATTGTCAACACATAGCTTTTTAAACTATATAACTTCATCATCAACACTTATATAGCATTTTAGATTATATAGCATAATCGTCAACACTTCAAGAATAGTCAATAATCTAAGCTGTTTGGTTAGCTGTAGTGTGGTTTCTTACTTTCTATTCTTGCAATTGTCGCTAAATATTGATTCAGATTTCTAAATACCTATTAATTTAAATTTCGTGGTTGCTGAAGCTATCGTTAATTTTTTCAGCCTATCATCTATTTCATAAAGCCGTTCTTACAGAGATTTGATGTATCACTTCAATTCGCTTTTAGGTAAATATGACAAAATACAGAATCTCAATAGTACCAAAAAACTTAGAACGTTGCAAATGCCTTTTTGAACGATTGCAATATTTTCTTGTGTGTCTAACCAATATTTCAATTATTTTTTTGTGGCTCTTCATGTACCTGTGTGCATATGTGTGTGTGTGTATTTGTTTCCGAGTGAGTTCTGGTGCATTTCTCGGTTCGTTGGACCGAGATCTTCGCAAACAAATTATGATCTACACAGAAATTGATTTTCGAAGCACAGACGTGAAAAATTTGCCATTCGAGCATTTAGAATTAGCGGTCAGAATCAAAATGAAAACACCTAATTGAATGAGCGAAAGATAATTGTGAGAAGGCTTCATTATTACATAAAATACTAGTTTACGTACCTGTATGAAGTGGTTCCGAAACAAAAATTAGATTAATCTTTTTAAACTAGTGACCCTATGGGTGGATGCCTCAATTATTTGTTCTATCACCGGACCAACAACTTAGATGGGGTTCCGCTGGGGAAATACCGACTATTGTAACCATTAGGGGTGTACATCATGGAAATAAAACCCCGCAACTGGAATGGGTGAGGTGGTAAAAAGATGGGAGTGTTTACAACGATAGTTTGTTCTTTCAGATGACATTGTACATATACCAGGCGGACGAGGAACTTTATTTTCAACGACAAGGATATATCGTCTTTAAAAATAAGACCTTGCAATCTTTACTAGGATTTTCTAGCGCTAATTTTTAAAAAAGTTCCCTTGGATTGCATCTAAAAACCGATTTCGATCGTTGAATCTAATCTTTAACAATAACACGTTAACTGCCCAACTAAGATCAGCATAAGGTCATGTAGAGTTAATATTCTTGTTCTAAGTTTTTATGAGATACTTTGTAAAATGATATGTTAGGTATCAATTAAACTTTTAGTGCTAATATCGTTTAAGAAAATGCCCTCAAAGTGTTTTTTTAACTTCACAAGCCATGTAAACAACTAGTGGTGACGGTTGCTTTTTTGTGTGCATAAAATTATTTTTCGAATTTTCAAATTATATATATATATATATATATATATATATATATTTAAAGATATGTTTGGTGGTACAAAATTTTATCACTGCCATGAACAGACTAAAATTAGTTTTATTATTATCACTCATGATAATAAAAAGTAAAAAGGGAAAACGGACTAGCTAACCAGTTTCATACCTCGCTCAACAGAGCTAAATCGAGGTGCATAGAGGAAATTATATAATAAAAAAAATGAACAATGGACAAATTTATTGGTTGGAAAAAAGAAAAAAAAATTAAATGCTAATTAGTTGGAGGCCTAATATAAATTCCTTCTGTTTACAAAGAGAAGGCTTTAAAGATAGGTGGTAATTTGAGTGGGACTTGCTAAGGATGGTAAAAGCGTCACCACTAAAACTAACAGCACAATTATGGCTATTTATAAAGTATTCTGCGATAGAAGACCCATACGTATTGGTCAGAATGTCCGAGAGAGTGTTCTTCCGGTTTCGGATTTTCGCTGGAACGTGTTGTTTTATTCTAGCATCTAGCCTTTGCATCGTTCTCCCTATGTAGCGTGAACCGCAACTACATTTAAAGGAATAAATTAATGAACTGTTATGGCGTGGTGGGAGAACATCCTTGCGTATAGACGAAAATACAGGCCTGGCAGAGAAAAAAACACGAGTGTTAGCGGCAAAGTAACAATGTCGAACTGCGGTAGAAACCTGCTTAGCAAACCTATCACTAATTCTACCTAGCCAAGGAAGGCGTAGGTACACAGGAGATCTTTTTACTATAGCAGGTTTGACTTTGTTAAATTCAGCAATTTTGTTCTTAATAATTGCTTGAACAATGCCTAATGGGTAGACATTGTTGCAAAGAGTAGAAGCAATAAATCTGAGTTCATCATCCAACTTGATGTCCGAAGAGATCATGAGAGCTCTATGGGTAAGGGTCTTAATTAAATTAATTTTGCGTTTCCTGGGGCAAAAAGAATCCCAACGGATATACAAACAGAAGTGATAAAGCCTGACGTAGATCTTCTGACGAGTACATCAAGAAAGGGAAGAGATGAATTAACCTCCTTTTCCTGTGTAAATTTCAAGGCCGGGTGTAAGGGACGCAAGTAATTGGTCCGCTTTAATCTCGTTATCAAAGAGACAAAAGGTGTCATCAACGTAACGGAAATAAACGTCAGGTTTATCAGATTTTAGTAGTACACACTCTTCCTGGAACCCAACAAAGATATTTGCTAAGATGGGCCCCAAAGGGGAACCCATCGAAACACCATGAATCTGCCTGTACATGATGCCATCGAAACTGAACTCAACTGACATCGTGGCAAATTTCATCAGTTCAACAAACACGTGTTCCAGAATAACAGGCGGAGACACTTGACTACGATATAGGGAATCAGCACATATATCGATAGTCTCAGCAAGTGGAACGCAAGTAAATAAACTGGCGATATCATATGAACGCATAAGGAGAAATGAAATTAATCATACTTATTATAAAACCCAAGTTGTGTGTGTGTGTGTGTGTGTGTGTCTGTATGTTTATATATTGGATCGGATTTCCTACATTTTTCAACCGATTTCAACAAAACCTCACAGGACTACGTAAAATTACCTTGCGGTTGTTCTGACAGCGCCGAAAATTGAAAAAAAAAACACAATTGTTTTTGCACGAAATCATTTTGAAAACACGATTAAGAGGCATCGTAAGAATGAAAGGGGGGCAACTCATATCGAGTTACAATTATTATAAAATCCAGGTTGTTTGTCTGTGTGTGTGTTCGTTTATATATATTTATTGCTGGTAATATTTTGTTTTGTCAAAAATCTATTTCCGGTAATATTTTCCTTAAAAAATGTATAGCTAGTAATATTTTTTCAAAAATGTATTGCTACTATTATTTATTTTTTAAAAACATTGTTCGTAATATTTTTCAAAAATGTATTGCTGGTAATAGTTTTTTTTCATCAAAATTTTATTGCTGGTAATTATTTTTTTACAAAGTATTTCTGGTATTAAAACATATTTTTTACACTCTCAAAATTTTTTGTACCCCAGTTTAGGGTTTGACTATTTGCCCATAGCTGGGACCCTAACAGGTGTTACCACCCCGGGTCAGGGTGAACCTGGGAACATCAGCAAGTAAGAGGTGGTTCCACGGTCCTCAAAACCTCTTCATCAGAGGTCTTGCTGCTGGACATAGTTTATCGTCATACCCAGGACGGCCAATCCCAAGTGTATACGCGCGTAAGTCAATACAACGAATCCAATCGGAATTGAAACTGGGCTCTCTGATTAACAAATCCGAGCCTTTACCGATTACATCACTCGCATATCCAAGCTTACAGCGCCTAGGTACTGATCAGGCTCGACGTTGCTTAACTTCGGGGATCATACGGTAAACGCTGTTTCAACGTGATGTGTCCGTAGGCCCAAATAGATGTTTCATAGGAAATAAACATTATTATGTGATATAAATGTGATTTGCATTTATTTTGTAATTACGACCGCGTCACCGATATATTGGTGACAAAATGAATTCTGCAAATCTTATATGATTGCCTCTGAATCAATAATCTTTTCCTTCAGTTTTATTCTATTTTTATAGCGTATATAGATTTTTAAAGTAAAAGTCAAAAGAAGCGAAGATTCAAATGCATTCTTTCAAGTTCACACGCTATTTAATTTACAGATTACGTTTTTTTTTCTCCTTTCGCTGTCCATGTCTTGGGGTATCTCGTTTTGTACCTCTTTAGTCGTGCTCAGTTAGTGTCAGCCATGTTTCTATATATCGTCCCGACTAGTCTCATCCGTCACTGGCCGTTTTCAAAGGATAAATATTCGTGGTTTCCTTACAAGAAAACATTCATTGATTGAGAGGCCAGTACTGCTGTCGGTTAAAATTTATAAAATCATACATTTGCAGCAATTTTTTAGGAAAATTGATTTCTAAGTTCCAGTAGCTGTTATCGCTCTTTCTAGTATCGTTTGGTCGTTTCTACCTAAGCTTTTCTTTGAAGTACCGTGTAATGTCTTCATTATGTCATTATTTTCGATTTAAGTAGTTGGCGTTTTTGAAACCTTTCAAGTAATGTGGTTTTTGTTATTTGGCGCAGTTATTGGTTTGTGATCCTGTGGCGCCAGCCGACAAGGTTCGAAGAAGTGTGGTCTTTGCCAAGATCCACAGGCTTCACGCGCTCAAGTATATTTAACTCTCTCTCTGTATATATATATATATATATATATATATATATAGAGAGAGAGAGAGAGAAAAGGAGAGATAGGGCATCTCTTCTTCTCTCCATATATATATATATATATATATATATATATAGAGAGAGAGAGAGAGAGAGAGAGAGAAAGAGGGAGAGTGATGTCAAAGATATCATCTGAAGAGGGGACGGATAGGCGCGCCTCCAAATCTCTGGAATGGGGATGGGGATGCTGAAGATAACATCAATTAGCTAAACGTCAAAATTTACTCCTAGTAATTATATATATATATATATATATATATACTTACACTTTAACCCATCAATGTAGTAAACAATAATACTATAATTTACCATATTGCGTCTAGCATGAAACAGCCTGTCGCCTCTGAGTATTGACTTCAATGTTCACTTTTATATATATTTACATAAGATCTATCTGATATTGAGCACTTTACCCCATAAATATAGCACACCTTAAAACTATATTTCTTCACGCACCCCCACGCACACACATGCATATATATATATATATATATATATATATATATATATATATATATATATATATATATATATCGAATACATTTTGCTTAGCATATGGATCATTCGCAATTTTTTGATGACGACTGTAGTGATAGTCGAAATTATTCGAACTTATAAAATGAACTTTGGTCAGTTTAATATATTTAATCATGATGCAAATCACCTCAGTCTTAAAAACACTATAGACAGACTTTGTATGTTTTATCTAATAAATCATCAATTGAAAGAAAAAGGTAAGGAGTGAGTGAAAAGAAATGTGACGAAATGGACAAATAATCACGACACCCTACACGTACGCACATCCGCTCAGACGGGCGTTACACGCGGTAACGCGTATCCACACAGTCGGGCTGATGGCCGCATGAGCACAAACGCATACAAGCACGTAAACAATACGGAAAAAACTGACAATAATGATAAGTGCATAAAGAAAATCAAGAAATATAAGCACTCAATTGCTGATACCCACTGAAGTGTGGACGGATGGCTCCGCCTACGGAACTCGGGCGACGGGATGCTGAAGGCATCATCAATCAGCAAATTGATAAACTTTTAATTGTATCAATTCTCTCTCTCTCTCACTCTCTCTCTCTGTCTGTATATATATATATATATATATATATATATATATATATATATATATATATATATATATAGGTATTAATCCGTTGGTATAATCCAGGCGAGTCCTATCAACACAACATAGAATTTGAAATATGTTAAAACTGACTGACAAAAGCGCGCTCAATATTTATTTTCATTCAACAGATCAAATTTTCTTTACAATTGGAAATAAGGTACTTTTTGTTTATATATATATATACACACACATATTAATTCTGAGCGAAATAAAGGGTTCAACATTGCACAGTGGATAAAGACGTTGGTTAGATCCAGTAACAGGAACCAAAGAGTGTGAGTTCAATACCTGGTTAAGGCGGTGAACTTGGAGTAGGGAATTAATAGGAGATAACTGATAACTGACATCCATTAGACATGGCACGTGGAACTAGAACAGTCTACCCCAGTGAGCGAAATAAAGGGTTCAGTTCGACATTCCAAACACCTGAAGAAGCGTACAACGGCCGAAACTTTGTAATAAATATGGCGACAAAGATGAGGACAATAGTCCGAATAATGTAAATAGTGACTCAGTTCTAGTCTAGTCAGTTCTATTCGGTATAAGTCAACATTAGAGTTGGAGGAGAATTTACCGGCAAAGCACTCTGTTTTATCAGCAGAGGATGATAACACCTCATATTGCTTGAAGCGATTTTACACATATTTAATGTCCGACAGTAATCAGAAGACCCAGTGTTTTTATAGGCTCTGTGGTGCCTCATTCTCTCGGCAAACAGGGACTTTGCCCCCTCGAGGACTCGCTTACATTTATTGAGGGAAGTAACGAATAGGTGCCTGTTGTAACGAGAGCCGTCACGCTGGCACAGCTGAATATAATGGCTGCTGTATTCTATAGCGGCCGGTATTTCTGAGAGGGGATGAAAACCTCTATGATGAACAAGAAGGAACATCAGTGGTGAAATTTTAAATTGGGAGGTTAAATATGTCAGCCCAGGCGGCATCACAAAGAAAATCAAAGATTGAGTCGAAATCAAGCATGCGAAGATCGGTAAGAGATCTTGTAGATAGGAGGTTCCTGTTCAACAGGTGATTGGAACGAAAAATCAATTAGCTACCACAGAGTTGTCAAGATTACCAAGAGGACGGTCTTGCGAAGGTGGGAAAGAGCGAGAAGAGGTAAAAAATAAATCAAGTAGAGAAGCATGCTCAGAGTTGTGGGGGAAAATGAATATCTGAATACGGGCAACATCATTACCTTTAGAATGTTACAGCCACGTGTCGTGGTGAGAATTAAAGTCACCGAAGATAAGGATGTTCGCAGATACATGGAGAGAAAGTGCCTTTTCTATACTGCCAGCAATTATGTCTCATGTACTGCAGTCCTAAGAAAAGGGTGCGATAAAAAAAACGAGATAGTTCACAGAGTTTATTAACGAAAGACGGAAGCACATGAAGTAATAGTCTGGGGCCTCGAGAGAAAATTCCCTGGCCATCGGAAGATTATCCCGGATGCAAACAAATCCATGCAAGTGACTGCTGGAATCTTTTCAGCAAAGGGGAAGAATTATTTGGTAGCAATTTAAGAATTTAAGTTAGTTTCACAGAGCGCAAACATATATGGCGACCGTTCTAAGAGGAAAGATTCTGCGATGCAGAAGTTGGAACTGATACCAAAACTATTAGTGAAAGTAAGGCTGAGTGGGGTAGGTTATTTTTTGTCTAATAGTTTAGTTGTATTTCTTTGTGTATATATATATATATATATATATATATATATATATATATATATATATATATATATATATCTTCAAGATACCAACTTTTGGTAGTTGTATTATTTTAAGACAAAGTTTCTGCAGGTGATTAACCTTTCGCAAAACACCTGTATCACTCAAGTTAGAAGATCAATGTTTGTGATTTCCGTCCAAAAGTCTGATAAAGCACACACACACACTCAGACGTTCTCTTTCTCAGATACGTACAATACACACACACACATATATATATATATATATATATATATGTGTGCGTGTATATATATATATATATATATGTGTGCGTGTATGTATATGTGTGTATGTGTGTGTGTGTGTATGTGTGTGTGTAAAGAGAGAGGTACTTTATAAACGCCTTTAGGGTCTTAGATTACAAATGACTTTTCTTCTATGAAAGGTAACAGAAAAGAAAATTGGTGGTCGATTTGGTTGACTTCCAGCAAGTTCACTATCGTTTTGAATGCCAAGTCCAATACATTTTGTCAAACTAACATTCTGTGGTTGTTTTGCAGTTTTGAAACTAAGACCAGTTGTTACAGAACGTATTCAATTCGGCGAGGTCGACTTCTTGTATAAAATGATCTCTAAATGTAAGTATTTCTGCCTTAGACGAAATGTTCTCTTTTCTTTCGGTAAGTATTATTATCTCAAAGTTATTTCAAGGACATTTTACTAAGTGTGACATAGGGATTACAACATAAATTGCCAGTTTTGTTATTTCTGGAAAATTTTCCTAATTATTAAGTTCATATCACGTAGATCTCTGAAGGTTTTTACTAACTACCAAGCTTCTGAAACCCATCAGGTTAATGCGAGCGTACCCTAAATCTCTTTCATCCTACTCTGCTTTATAATAACGAATAGCCACAGAACATTTTCAGATCATATATAAAAAAAAAAAAAACTATAATCGAATCCGGCAGCTGATCACCTCTCTGAACCAGCTCTAACAGATCGATGGGGTAAAGCAAGTCTCTAACATTCAATTTTAGGATTCCTAAAATTTCGCTTGAAGATGAAAGGGAACTAAACACCACAATTCAACTTAATTTTAATAATTATTTGGATGATTTCGGCTCTCGTTTTTGAAACATGAGAACTCTTATGTAGCGAAGGAATCATATTTTTAAACAAAAAATATTATTATAATATAAGCTCTACTTCTGTATGGAGCACTGTCTTCTTAAAAATAAAAACAAAAATACTAAGGAACTCCGGATTATGCACCCAACGTGTTCTTTTCTATTTTCTGCATACCTGCTCACTTACTCACACACACACACACACACACACACACACACACACACACACACACACATATATATATATATATATATTAGTAGTAATAATCTTATAAGTATGAGAAATTATACTCGTCCGGAATACCAAAGGGAAAAAAAGGTATAAAAAAGGTTATAAAAAAAGAAATACCAAAGAACGTGTACGTCAGCCGAACATAACCATCGAGCATCCAAGTCCAAAGAAAAAAAAAAAACGATACGAGTACGCAAAATAACTAAATAAAGTGCTCAATACGGTAAGTAGAGCAAACCTAGTAATTCATCGAGTCTGAAAGAAACCTCAACAGAATGCAGAAAGCACTGGACGGCCGTTTCGTCCTATATTTGGGACTCATCAGCAGTGCGCATCCACTACTGAGAATTGAAACCCTGACAGTTAGGTTGTCAAGAATTTTAACTTCTTCGAGACTAGTGTCAACTGTCATCTATTTAAACAACATCATACAGTGCTTGGTTTCGACGTGTTTCTCTTTGTACACCTTTCTTAGATTGCATTGAAAATAATAGAATTCAAGAGCATGAATCTATTAATAAACAAAAGGAAGAGAGTATTTAGAACGGTTGAGGCACGAAAGCATTCCTTTTGCTAAAAGGGAAAAGGAATGCTAAAACATTTGGACCATCCAAGAAAATGAAACGCCTATTTAGAAAATGGCACCGAGTGTATAGTAATGTTTAACGAATCAAGAAATGCTAATAAAAGCCTTTTTAAAGTAGTTAATACCAATGAACAAATTGCGAAACTTAAAACTCTTATCCAGATAGAGTCCCGAATAAAAACGACAAGACTGAAAAGAAAGAAGCTTAATGTCAAACTTCTCAGTAAAGTGCTCGAAGTCTAGATTCCATAGACCGAGAAAAAAATAAGGATATGAGGAGAGATATAATAAAAAGCATTTCGCTACATATTTTATTTTTAAACATTTTTGATTGTATTTCCTCAGGGGATGGATATTTTTTATCACAAGTTACCAACCATCGTAACCTGAGGAAATACAATCCTAGTATTGAAACATGAAAGCGTTTGTGTAGCGACCTAAAATGTTTTTATTTTCTTTCTTATGATAAACATATTATAATAATATTTTAATATTTTGCTCTGTTGTGTATTGAGAACGTTTTTAAAAAAGTAAATGCTACGAACTGTTTCATTTTTCATCTGTTTATTCTTGTTATTTATATATATATATATATATATATATATATATATATATATATATATATATATATATATATATATATGTTCTTGTGTGTGTGTGTGTGTTAAATAATATAAAGCTTTTATTTATTTTATATATATATAAACTTATTACAAATATATAAACATTATATATATATATATATATATATATATAAACCTTTAATATATATATATTTAAAAACCGTTATTATATATATATGTATTTATAAGACTTTTATTTTATATATATATATATAAAAATTTTATAAATTTATATATATTTAAAATATTTTTTTCTAAACTAAATATTAATTCTCCGTCACTTATTCCTTCAATTGCTCTATGTTACCTTATATTGAAGATAATACTGCCTTTCCAAAAGTGTAAATTTAAAATTCATTTTTCACCTTTGAAAGTAAGTATTTTCAAAGATCAGAGAATATAAAATTCTCTGGTAAAGTAAATTATTAAAATAGAACCTTAAAAAGTATTTGTGTTTTTTTTTTAAATTATATATATATATATATATATATATATATATATATATATATATATATATATATTTTCATCCCAAGACAGTCTATTAGGCCATATTAGGTCTAATGACAGCTTATTGAAAGTTTGTGCGATAATCTTAAGTGTCATTTAAGACCCGCTAGTGATTTACAAAGGAGGCCACATATGGAGCAAGTGTGAGGATTGTGAGATGAGATCACTGTTAGATTGAGTGACCTTTTAGATCTTGCTCTCGTTTCTTGTAGATGATTCAGACAAGCAGATAAAATTGCCTAAGCGCTAAAACAGGTTTGCTTCTACCCGCACCAAAGCTAAATCGCTCAAATGTTATATTGGTATATTGACTGCTGACAAGTTGCTTTTCAGCTTGTCTTTGTATCTTAGCCATGGGCGTCCTACATTCCTGTAGCCCTAATCTAACTGGCTGTACATTAGGATCTTGGGTATCCTGTCATCACACATTCTCAAACATGACCAGTATATATATATATATATATATATATATATATATATATATATATATATATATATATATAAAATATTTATTTAAAGATATGATTCCATCCTATCATAAAAGTTCTCATGTTTCAAAAAACAAATTTCAATTTAAATATAATTATTTGAATTAAATTAAATGATAGTTTATTTCGTATTTTTTAAAAATTATAAAGAAAAAATACTAAAAAACTTTGGATTATTTACCTAACGAGTTCTTTCCTATTTTCTATATATTTTATTCACACACACACACACACACACACACACACACACACACACACATATATATATATATATATATATATATATAATATATATATATATATATATATAAAAAAAATAAAAGTTATTTTTTGCGAATAGGTTAATTTACTCTCCTGTTGTGTAATAGACATGGAATCAACAGTTTGCATCTGATGAAGGACATGATTTCAAAATGTAATCTTTAAGCCAGTCAGTCTCTTACCCCGTCGTTGATTAGCGCAGCGCACTTATTTTTTGTATTGCTTCTGAGTTATGTCCCTTTGATTTCGCTTGGATATTTCTTTTTTGATAATATGATAATTTAATATTTACACGGATGACTTACTAAGAAGAGTATTTTTTATGATATAAATCGATTCGTTTAGTAGCCGAAAATTTTCTTTATTGCATGCGATGTAGGGATATTGTGTTTTTTTTTAACAATGAGCATTAATACTAATGAAGGGTCTGAGCTGAGTTGGGAAATATCTGTTTATTTTTTTATTATGTGACTAACTGTAGCAATCAATACAGAGATTTATTGAATAGGATGGACAATCGGTGACTTCGTGTGGGTGTATGTGGGTGGTTTTTTCTTTCTAAGCTGGAGATCATTCTTTTAAATGAATGAGCAAAAAAAAAACAAGATGAGATGGGCAGAAAACCGAAATTATATGTCTGCTCATAATTTGGAACTGGCGGCGCAGCTAAGGAGTTCGACCGTTTATAAAATGAAAATAATAAAAAAAACTGGTGGGGCGAAGAAGAAGAAGATGAAAGTTTTTGATGAAGATTTATATATGATGATCATGGAAAAAAAAAATATCAAGGACAGAATTGTTAAAAAATTACAAAAAAAAAAGTTGTAAAAATATGTAACCGGTAAATTGAAAAGAGGAAGAGAAAGCAGATGAAGATGGTGAGGAGGAAGAAAAGATAAACGGCGAAGATCATTTGAGGAATAAAACAGATGTGAAAGAAGAAGAAGAAGAAGAAGAAGAAGAAGAAGAAGAAGAAGAAGAAAACATTGTTGATGACCATCATCCTGATGAAGTGTGCATGGGAGTCGTTTCAAAGATTTATAAAAGATGTAAGAAAGATGTAAAAGATATTAAGAAGAAAAAAAGCAATAACATTGAAGATGCGAAGAATAATAAATGATATAGAAGAAGAAAAAGAAGTAAAAGATGTTGAGGAAGAAGAAGAAGAAGAAGAAGAAGAAGAAGAAGAAGGAAAATTAGAAGAAGAAAAAGAATAAGAAGCAAAAAAAAAGAAAAATAAGTAGAAGAAAAAGAAGAAAAAAAGGAAAATAAGTGAAAGAAGAATAAAAATAAAAAAAAAAAATTTCATTCCCGAAGAAGGAAAATATGAAAAAGAAGGAAAAAAGTGGAAAAAGAAAAAAAAAAAGAGCTAAAGAAGAAGAAGAAATTTTTTTTTTTTAGAAGAAGAAGAAGGAAAAAAAAGAAAATTTGAAAAGAAAGCAAACCGAGAAGTAAAAAAGAAGAAGGAAAAGAAGAAGGAAAGAAGAAGAATGAAAAGAAGGAGAAGAGGTTTTTAAGAAAAAGAAAGAAAAAGAAATAGAAGGAGAAAGAAGAAGAAGAAAAAAGAAGAAGAAGAAGAAGAAAAAAAAAAGAAAAAAAGAAAAAAAAAAAGAAGAAGAAGAAAAAAAGAAGAAGAAGGAAAAGAAAAAGAAGAAGAAGAAGAAAAAAAAAAGGAAAAGAAAAGTAAAAGAAAAAAGAAGAAAAGAAAGGAAGAAGAAGAAGAAGAAGAATGAAAAGAAGGAGAAGAAGTTAAAAGAAGAAGAAAAAAAAAGGAGAAGAAGAAGAAATTAAAAGAAGAAAAAGAAGAAGAAGAAGAAAGAAAAGAAAAAAAAAAAAAAAAAAAAAAAAAGAAAAATAAGAAGAAGAATTTTCTTGACATTTAATCAAGAATAAGAAGAAAAAAGAAATTTCTAGAAAAGAAGAAAAAAAGAAAAGAAAAAAGAAAAAAAAAAGAAAAAGAAAAAAAAAAAAAAAAAAAGAAGAAAAAAAAAAAAGAAAACTGAAAAGAAGAAGAAAAAAAATAAAAAAAAAAATTTGAAAAAAGAAGAAAAAAAAAAAAAAAAGGAAAAATGAAAAAAAAAAAATGAAGAAAAAAAAAAAGAAAATATAAAAAAAAATTAAAAAAAATCCAAAGGAAAAGATCTATCTTTCTTGAAAAATCTATGATAAAAAAATAGTTTTAATGTATGTCATAATGAAAAATTAAAATTCAAGAAAAATTTCATTTTTAAAATAATAAAATATAAAAAAAATGTTCAAAAAAAAAAATGAAGCAGCGAAAATAAAATGAAAACAAAAAAATAAAAAAAAACAAAAAAAAAAAAAAAAAAAAAAAAATTTGAATTTTTAATTTTAAAAATATATTAAAATACAAAAAACAAATAAAAAAAAATAGAATTTCCAAAAAGTTTTAAGAACCAAGAAAAGAAAAAAAAAATTAATTTTTTTGATAAAAAAATAAGAAAATCTGAATAAAATTTAAATGAAAAATGATGATTTAATTTACATTTCAAAAAACTTGGAAAAAAAATGTAAAAAAAAAAAAAAAAAAAACAAAAAAAATTAAAATTTAAATAATTTAAAATAAAAATGTGAGAAAAAAAAAATTTTTAAAAAATTTATTTTTGTATCAAAGTTCCAAATTTTTTTATATTCAAAAAAAAAAAAAATTTTAAAATTTATTTTTATATAATTTATATATATACTGTAATTTTTTTTAATATATAGATCCATGTAAAATATATATAAACTGTTTATTTATATATTTATATAATAAAAATTTTTTTTATAAAATAAATTTTTTTAATACCTAATTTCAATTTAAAAAAAAAATTATTTTCTTTAAATTTAAAGTATAAATATATTATTTTTTTATATATATAAATATA
This sequence comes from Acanthosepion pharaonis, assembly GCA_903632075.3. NCBI lineage: Eukaryota > Metazoa > Mollusca > Cephalopoda > Sepiida > Sepiidae > Acanthosepion > Acanthosepion pharaonis. Next base: position 256,651 of record CAHIKZ030001300.1, on the reverse strand, counting down.
AATATAATAAAATATAAATATTTTTACAAATATAATTTTAATAAAATATATATAAATATAAATATATATATATATTTATATTTTAAAATATATATATATATATATATATATATAATTTGCAAAAATATTAATTTATTAAATAAATTTATTTTTTTTTATAATAATAAATATCTAAAAAAAATTTTATAATATTCCATATATTTATATTTATATATAATATATATATTTTATATATTATTTATTTTTATATAAATTTTGAATATAATATAATTTAAATAAATATCATTCAATTTTAAAACTTATAAAATAAAAAAATTCATTCATTTGAATATTTTTATAAAAATATTTAATTTAAAATTTATATAAATAAAATTAAATATCAATTATATATTCATTTTTTTGATTTATAAATTTATATATAGATATATATATATATAATATATATTATATATTTAAAATTTGAAAAATTTTTTCATCGTTTTTTTTTTTCAATTTTTTTTGAAATAGCTCAAAAAATGTTTTTTTGGTAAATTTGATTAAAAAATTAATTTCAATTTGTTTTTTAAATTTATTTTTTCTGTTATCAGAAGAAAAACTTTACTTACAAATGACATTTCTTTTTTGAAAAATGTGAGTTTTTTTTTTTTTTTTTTTTATTTAAAATAAATTTTATTTAAATGATAGAAAATTTTTTGAAAAAAAAATAAATTTTATGTTTTTTTTAAAATTAAAAATTTTCTATATACACAAACCTATAAAAAATATATTTATTTAAATTTATTAATTTTCTTTCGATAATATATTTTAAATCAAAAATTTTTTTTATAAATTTAATAAAGAAATTTAATTATTTCTATTTAATTAAAAAAAAGCAAAGTAAATAAAATATAAAAAAATTTTTCAAATTTGTCGAGATTGAACGTTCATGATTTTTTTCATAAAGTTTAATATAAAAACCGAAAACCAGACAAAAGCACATGAAAAAAAATATTATAGTGGTGAAAATTTCATAAGAAAATATACAAATTTTTAGGGCCAAATAATTTAAAGATATTTTAAATTATAAAGGTCCCAAAAACCACTCCACAGGTTTTGAATTTAAAAATTTTTATTAAAAAGATCAGTTGCCATCCAAATTAAGGTATGAATCCTCTTCTTCTTCATTTATAAAAATATATAGTATAATTTTAGAGGTCCTCTATAAAGTTGATGATAACTTAAAAAATAAAAAAAAAAATATTTAAATAATGCGGGAAAAAATATATAATAAAAATAAATATCGCCAATTTATTAAATCAAATATTTTGAATTTAAAATAACTAAATTTTTCGATTGGGAAAAAATCAATTATTTTTTTCTTTTCTCAATAATAATTAAATAAAACAGATCGTTTTTTTTTTTCTTTTTATGGAAATTTGTTAGATTTTAAAAAAAATCTAAAGCAAAAATTTTTTGCAAAAAAAGAACTTTTTTGTAGTCATGTATCGAAAGATTAATGATGGCATTTTAACAAAAAGGGTTTCACTAAAAAAAACTTCTTCCCAAATGAATCAATTTTTGAATTTTTCCAGATTGGCTTTTTTTTAATTAAAAATGTTCAAAAATAAGAATAAAAAAAATTTTTAATAAAATTATAAAAAATATATGTTTTTATTGAAACATATAATTCATTGATGCAATATCAATTCAAAAAAAAGAAGTTAGATTTTATAATTTTTTATAATTTTAATTGAGAATTTTTTTATACCAAACCAAAATTTAAATTATATTCCTTCGATAAGAAATTTTTTTTTATACAAAATATTCAGAAAAATTCCGGTTTAACATTTATATTTGATTAAAAAGTAAAAAAAAAAAAATAAACAAAATTTTTTTTATTTATATTTTGATTTTTTTTTTTTAAAAATAAAGATTTAATACAAAATACTAACTGTAAAAAAGACCAATCAGTTCCTTTTAAATATAATCATTAAAAAATCAAATATGAAGGAGATTTTGATATTCAGAAAAATTAAAATAAAGAAAAATTTTAATTGGTAAAAAATTATTTTGTGTTAATGTATATAAAATGGATTTTAAAAATAAAAAATTTTTTATTTTTTATTTATATAAGAAAAAATCTTTTCCGGTCCCGACATTAAAGCATTTACATCCGGGTGACAAACATCATATTTTTTTTTAAAAAATATATTTGAAAAAATTGACCATTTAATCAAACCGGTGGTAGAGATTAATGACATCAATGTATTCAATCACCAAATTTTCAATGGTAGATTGTAATGGCAAAAAAACCCAATTGCCATTTTCAATAATATTCATATTTATATAAACATTTGTAATTTTTTTTTTTTTTTATATCTACTTTAAAAATGTTATTATACATATCATCAATTATTGATGGATTTTTTTTTTTTAGCTTAAAAAAAAAGATTTAAAATTTTTTTTTCAAGTAGGCAGGACACAAAGGGTTAAGGTTTAAATATAACTTATATATAAATATATATATATTTTTTTTTTTTTTTTTTTTCATTTCGCCCCAAGCAAGGCGTGAAGCCACTAGGATGCAGGGGGTTGCAGAAGATTTGGAGGAGCGAGAGCAGATAGGAGTGATAGAAGAAAGGATGAGGAGAAGGATAGTGGATAGATCAAGGTAACTGGAGATGTCGATTGACATTACATTTGAATAGTTGGAGATTATAGCTCTCAGGGAAACAGTAATTGGGAAGGGTGTTCCACAGGCGAGAGGTGCGAGACATGAAGCTATTGGAGTAGAAGAGACGGCTACATTTAAAAAGTTTCTACAGTGTAAAGGGTGAGAGCGGGATGCCAGCCTCGTAGGGCGCTTGAATTCATGGAGTCTGGGAACCAGTGAAAGCAGCTCATCGGAGCAATTACCATGAAAGTATTTGTAAAAAAGACAGAGAGAGACGACGGCGCGTCTGTGAGAGAGTGACTGTAGAAGAGATGCCAGATCTGGGACAATTATATTACATATCCGTCTCTGGATCTTGTCAAGAACTCCGAGGTAAACAGAACGTGCACCAGACCATATATAGCAGCAATACTCCATGCAAGGGCAAATGGTTGATTTGTATATTTGAAGGATCGATTCCGGGGAGAAAAATTTCCTGGCGCGGCACAGAGAGAGCCAACTTTCCTCGCGGTGGACGAAGCAATTGACTCAATGTATTTGTTCCATCTCAGGTCAGCAGTCAACGTGAGACCGAGCAGACGCAGGGAGTTGCTCTCAGGAAGTTGACTATCAGACATTCTAATGGGGGGGCAGGAAGGATCTCTATGGTGATTAATAGAGAGTAGTTTTGTTTTTGAGGCGTTAAAGTTGACCAGCCAATTCTTGCCCCAGTTAACAACCGATTGGAGGTCCATTTCAACGCACGGCCAGGTTAGTTTTGTCAGCGACACTAGATTTGTTTTTGAGGCAGGAGTAAATTGTAGTGTCGTCCGCGTAGATGCCAACTTGGGAATCTATGGCGTCAGGAAGGTCATTGATGAAAATAAGGAAAAAAGTGGGGCCAAGGATGGAGCCTTGGGGAACACTTGCGTTAGTGGGATAGGAACTGGAGGAGAATCCGTTGAGAACGACCTTCAATTCACGGTTTGACAGGAATGATTGTATTAGATCAAACAATCGACCAGTAATACCATAACCCTGGAGCTTACGAAGAAGGCCGGCATGCCAAACCCTATCAAACGCTTTGGAGATGTCTAGAGCCACGGCACGAGCCTCACCGTTATTTTGAAGAGCTTGGTAGACGGTTTCAGTGATGGCCGTAAGCACATCAGCTGTAGATCGGGCAAAGCGGAAACCATATTGCTTGTCTGAGAGCAGATTATGGGATGTAAGGTGGTTAACCACTTCGGCATTGATTAGGGCTTCGAAGACTTTGCCGAAGAGGGGTAGGAGACTGATAGGACGGTAATTAGAAGGGTCAGAGGGGTCTCCAGAGTTCTTAAAGACAGGAACAATGGATGAGGACTTCCAGCAGTCAGGAAAACAAGATTCCTTGAGGCAGTAGTTATATAGTTTAGAGAGGGCGGGCGCCAGTTCAGGCGCGCATTTCTTCAAGACAATGGCTGGTATGCCATCTCCACCACTAGCCTTGTGGGGGTCTAAATTGGAGATAATGCCCAGTACCAATGACGGGGTTATGTGTAAGCCGCTCAATAAAGCCTCAGTTCTTAGAGGGAAGTCTGGTATGGGTACACCGGAAGAGTCGAGCGTTGAATTAAATGAGAATTTCCGAGCAAAGCATTCAGCCTTGTCGGTAGAGGAGGTCAAGACCTCGAACTGGTTGAATAAAGGAGGTATGGAGGGTTTTCTATTGTTCAGGACACTTTTGCAGAGACGCCAATAATCTTTGGAGCCAAATTTGCGAGATGCAATACGTTCCTTCATCCGAGCAGCAAAATAGTGATATTTGAGGACACGCTTACACTCGTTACGGGCGGAGGCAAAGAGACGTCTATTGCAGTCCGACATGTCGCTACGAAATATGTGAAAGAAGTGGTTCCTATGGGCAATGGCGGCTGAGCAAGCAGCGGAGAACCAAGGGGAGGAGGTGCGACTTGACCTTAAATTTCCTTGAGGGGATGAAAGCGTCGATTCCAGCTTTAACCCAGGATGAGACCTCAGAAGCACATTCTTGGACAGGGAGTGTAAAGACAACATCCCAGGGGACATCGCGGAGGAAATCACGGAACGAGTCCCAATCCGCTTGTTGATAGTAGAACGAGGTTCTAGTGATGGGAGGTTCTTTGCAGGGGTGGAGTTGAAGGAAATGTTGACAGATACCACGGCATGATCAGGAGTTACCAAGAGGGCAGAGCTGCGTGGCGCTACAAGATTCGGGGATGGAGGTAAAACACAGATCGAGAAGAGAGGCCTTACCTGGCAGGTTGAGGGTAAAACGCGTGGGGAAGTTAACTATCTGCGTGAAGGATTGAGAAATTGAGAATTTAAGTGTTTGAATGCCAGCCCGGTCAGTAGTAGCATTCTTAAGCCACTTGGTATGATGGGCGTTAAAGTCACCAAACACGAATATGTGAGCAAACGGGTGGAGAGAGAGGGCCCTTGTCTATGCTGTCAGATATGCTATCTAGTATCCCACAGTCTTGAGAGGATGGAGAGCGATAGAGGAAGAAGAGATAGCTTACGGCATTGAGGAGAGATAGTCGGAGACACATGTACAATGGTCTGGCGATTCGGAGACAACTCTCTGGCCAGAGGGAGATGGTCCTTGACGTAGACACCAAGGCCGTGCATGAGGGTTAGAGAGTCTTTTCTGAGGAGAGGAAGGTAGCCGGGGATCGAGAGATCAGAGGAGGGAATAGACAAGACAAGGTTTGTCTCACACAGTATATCCGGGCAGTTTGCAGTGAGGAAAGATTCCATACTACTGAAATTTGTTCTAATGCCACGGATGTTGGAAAATGAAATGTTGAGTGGTTTAGGTGATTTTTGAGGGGCTGGTTTAGGTTTACTTTTTTGGTTCATTTGAGTCTTCATGTGGAGTAATTGTTGGAAGATGAGAAGGCCTGAAGTAAGAGAAGCAGGTGGTTATCGATCGCAACATGAGCAGAGAGGAGTTGGCACTGCCTGCATCATAATGTGGCCTCAGGGTTGCCCACCGGAGGTGACTGCAGGGACACCGTTCCATGCACGTCATGGCACTACAAACACCCCGGTATTATACAACTGTTGATCAGAGCGGCCACTCAAGACGCTACGCAAGAGTTAGGGCTCCTAACTATCTGCCGGAAACAGCAACCAGTGAACTGTCAACCGTGTACCCACAAAATGAAGAGGCAATGCCACAGACTGCACACGTTACGGGAGAAACACATCAGCACTAGTACGGAAGCCAGAGAGAGAGAGAGAGAGAGAGAGAGAGAGAGAGAAATTCCGGGAACCCCTTCTTAGACAGGTTACAAGGTGTGAGCCTCTGCTCATGTCCAGGGGAAGGGGGAGGAGTATTGACCGGGCGATAGGAGGGTCTACCTACTCCTATTACGTATAACACATACAACAACGACAAAAGACAAACAGAGGGATAAGGGCGGGGAAGTAGTTGACAGTACCCAGGCTGACACTAGGTGTGTTCAGGGAATTTATTAGTATTTTATCCTTACACAACACTAAGTTTTAACTTAGTATAAGTCCCATTGTTCTATTCTAAAGAGAGAAATAAAAAAAAATGGTTATCCACCTTTTTGCGGATAAGGCGTAAATGCTAGCTCACTTGTGGCAGTGGGTGATATTGGTAGTCCACAAGCATTCTGATGGTCTCCAGTGGGTGTTCCACGTTAGTACATTTTATCAAGCAAAAGATAAGGCCACTGGACCATAAGAATACTGAAAACACACTAACGCCTGGTGAAGAGACATTTTTCCCTTTTTTCAGGGTGGGGGGAGGATTTCCAACTACACAAACATAGTGTTATAAGTTAGGTTAGAGCAAGTAGGGGAGTCTTAGAAGTAGATAGACATTTTCTCAGTTCTCGCACAATCAAAGGTAGTACGTCGCTTGCAGGCTTTGAAAGAGTTTGAAATTTAATCAGCTATTTATTATGAGTGCAATCACTCAAAAGCAATACGTCTTTTTCAAGTTTTAAAAATGCTTGAAATTTAGCCAGCTATTTATTGCTAGTGCTATCAGTCAAATATAGTATTTCTTTTGCAAGCTTTAGAAGTGTTTGAAATTTAGTCGGTTATTTGTTGCTAGTGTTATCAGTCAAATGTAGTACCTCGTTTGAAAAGCCTACAGAATTTCCTACAAACGTTGAATGTGTGCTACATCAATTTCTCTAAATGAAAACTGGCCTGTTTTCAATCATGAAACTAAATAAAATTATTAGTGATACAACATATTTTTTGATGGAAATTTAATGTTATGAAATTCTTGATTGATTGGGCAGTTCGTTTTCTACAGCAAATTAACACATTTTCAGGTTATTTAAAGTCAGAAAATATTTTTAGAGTGTAAGAATTTTCGTTTTAGATAACTAGCAGCATGCCCGTATTGATTCAAAAATCGTACGATTCATACAGAAATCGCTGTCACTTGACTTAAAATATTTTTGCCCTTCCTTGCCTTTAAAGGAGTGCCCCTTTGCCGTGCTGATGTTGCTACGTGCCTTACTTCTTGCCTATCTCACACTGCGAATTTTTTCTAAGCTCTATACTAAACATTAAATCTGTTACGAAAAAAAAGAACTAAACAAAATGAAAACAAAACGATCAGCTTTATAAAAGGACTCGTAACTGAAAAAACGAATGAAAAAAGAATGTTAACAACAAATACTTTTTCACACCCAACCCAGTTCTGCGGAATCAGAATCAACGTTGAGTTTAAGCAAGCGAATCAGCCAATTGGAGTAAAGTGCCATGCAGATTTAAATTTTTCCCACTTGTGACGAATGCAGCTATCGATTTTTTTTGCATGCTAGCATGCTAGTTAACATTCATGTCAGTCAGCTGTTGGCTCTCACGCTGGCCAATAGAATCTTCCTGCCTATTCCTGGCAGCCAGATATTGGCTCTCACTCTGGCCAGTACAAAATGACCGCAAACTACATGAAAAGTGCCGTAGAAGCATGAAAATATCGATTATTTCCACTATCGATGGGAGTTGGGAAATGCAAAGTCGGTCATGTTATCTGAAGTTTTTAATACGTAGGCTTGAGCTTTTTGGTAACTCCATTTAGTGTTACAGTAAGTATTACCTCGCTTAAAATGTTAATCTTTTCGCCAGTTACGGATTTTGCTGTTTTATCCGTTTTTAATAAGGTCGGCTTGTTTAATTTTCGCCGAGTACGCCAGTTAATAGTTGAAAGATCGGAACCCGAGTCAAGCTGGAATTTAATGGACTTATTGAAAATATCCACAGTTACATATTTTCCTAAATTCCTATCGACAGTATTGTCAGATTGAGCTTGCCTAATTTTATTTTTGGGTTTTCTCTTTCTGTTGGCGTACCAGCACGAAGTTAAAGTATGCCCACTTTTATTGCAATTTTTGCAATATTTTTTGTTCTTAATTGGACAGAATTTCATCCAATGCCATTTTCCACAATGGTAACATGGTCCGGGCGGTTTCTTCAACCTATTTGGGTTTTGGTTACTGCGGAATTTAGGACATGAGATTTGCCTTTTGTCTTTTTGAGGAGAATAGGAGATAGACTTACTTCTGATTTTATTAATCTGAGTCACACCTGATTCCTCGATAGTGTTTGAGTCACACTTTACAGATATTACTCTTTGACAGTCCTCTGCCAGTTTATGGAGAGTCAATCCTTGTTCGTTCTCAAATTTGGTCAGTACTCGTCATCTTACTTCGGCGTCTTCTGCTGATATTAGACCTTGTGCGAAAATCAAGCACTTGAAATCATCGGCAGTCAGAGCTTGTTTACCGATGCTGCAAACGTTAGAAAATCTTTGATTCTTGTCTTTGACTGTGTTCAGGCATTTCCAACGTTTGTGGAACAAGGTTGTGTTAGGCCCGAATAGTTCTGATAGGAGCTTAATAGTTTCTGAAAAATCCAAGTCAGTCGTTTTCTTGGGTAGTATGAAGTCTACGAACCTACTATGTTCTGTAGTTCCCAGTTTTCTCAATAGTAGACGTATCTTTTTTTTACTGGGCCATTGTTTACAGTCTACGTTGAAAATATCTTCGTAGCGCCTGTAAAATGCCTCGAACGTTTTGCCGTTCTCTGGTACGTATTCAAAGGTTTCTATTGAATTGTAGATTGTACTCTGGGAGAATATTATATCTTTTTCAGAGTTTGAGCCTTTTAATGTATTTACGAGTAATAAGTTGTTTCTGTTGTAGTTCAGCATTCTGAAGCGTAATTCGTTTGAATTCCATTTGTTGTTTATGTAATTTCAAAAATAGTTGTTGTCTTTCTTCTGATTTTTGTTGCTGATCCAAATTTAGTTTTAACATTTGGGCAACTACTTTTTGCAAATCTTCCATATTTAAACAGACAAAAATGACAGTGATTTTTTTTTGTTTTGAAACACGTGTACTAAGAGGAGGTACACAAAAAAATCTTGATAGATTTTTGTTCTTTTTTTTTCTTTTACAGAAAAAAAAATATGGACAGACAATTAGTTAAACTAAACTAATTATGTGTTTAGCTTTTTCTTCCGTGGTTCCGTTAATTTTGATGTAATTGAATAAATTTTCATCACACTTATGTATTTCTTTTTTTTTTTTTATAGAGGTACAAAAAGAGAAAACTCACCTCAGTGAATTTGAGGGGAGAATAATTTTATGCCCGAGTTCAACTCAGTTACATAAAAAAAAAAAAAAAAAAATTTCGATAGTTTTTTTCGAAAAATTGAGTACAATGGTAGTACTTCGGCACTTGTATTGTCAATTTGTTTTATGAACAAACTTTTTTTTTTGTGTGTGTGTGTGTGTGTGTGTGTGTGCGTGTGTGTACGAAATCGTTCTCGTAATGTTATTTGGACAGACTTTAATATTCCGTAGATGTCGAATCGCTAGTTCGTCACTGATGTTTGGTATTGGAATATATATAGACGCTGGGTGTTTAGCTTTTAAATCGCTAATGTAGTAATACCAGCTTAATTTCTCGTTCAACACTTCTGTGGGAACGCGTGTAGTTTGTGTATTTTTCGAGTACTGTCGCTATTGATATGGTGAGAACGAAATTCTCGAATCTTTCCGTCGCCACTGATGTGGGACTGGCAAAATATTGCGGTTTTCGACGTGAATGCGTTTCTCGAATTCTTCGTCGACCCAGATGTGGAACTGGTAAGGTATTGAGGCTTCGCCGTGAGTGCGTTTCTCGAATCCTCGTCGCCACTGTTGTGGGGCCAAAGTTGGAACAACAGAAGTAAAACACGGAACACGGATTAGGTGTAAGAAAGATATATTAACAACAGGTTACAGAGATAGTGTAAGCGGAGCTTACTATATGTTAGTGTCCAATACTGGTAGTCGTACGCGACTCTCACTGTCTCTCTGTGTCTCTGTGTAGAGTGTTGTGTCGCATAGTTAATATAGACCTGGAAGAGTCTATTGTGTATGTAGTTTCGGTCTCACAATAATTATCTTCTGAAATATTTTTGCAGAACATAAATTGTCTTCTGAAATATTCTTGCGATCTTTATGCATTGGTTGGTCGAAATCAAGGCTACTTTGAAATCTTAACCATTTGAACATTGCGTTTCTGAACAATTTTACTCATTCTGTCTGAGCTCCTGAGTCAAAATTCGCAAATAATTGGTATGTAATGTTTCACAGATAAGCCATGTACAATGTTTTCCTTTGCATTCTAAATGAGACGACCTTGCATTGTAATCTTAATGCGACTTACCAGTTTCCGTACGATAACCAAAGTTAAGCAACGGCAAACTTGGTCATTACCCTGATGGTTGACTGACTGGAAATACCAAGTGCTATTTTGTTAACTACACTGAAGTTGCATAATATCACACGTCTATATTCGGTCAGTGCAAATATTTTTAATAAAAGCTGAAATGGTATACTTATCATATAAGTTATTCATCTACTTTAATGACTTGGGTTAATGGACAATAGCATTATGCCCGCGTGATTAATCAGCAACATAATCCTCTAAACGCTTTGGGCTCATCTTCCACACGTGGATGTTAGGTTTGATTGGATCTTTGCACCATTTCTTTGTCGGCCTTAATGTCTGTTACCACATAGCAGATCACCGAACAACAGACGTCAGATTGTTGCTTATTGCAGATGACTAGCCACCTATGGATCAATATTTACTGTAATTCCCCATGTATAATACGCATTAAGAAAACTCAGGGGTGTTATTATGCACGGCTACAATTTTTTTTTTTAAATTGCCGTAAAATAAAATAAGAATTATAATAAAACTAAATTAGATTTTGGAACCGTGGTATTGCACTCAATTTAAAAGTTGGGCTTTGGAATGATAAATAATGACACAAAATATTTTTTTTCAAAATCATTATCGCCTTTTGAGAAGTTTAGTTTAAAAGATTAAGTTTAGGTTCAAACTCGTAGCGTTGGAATTTAATTCCGGTGATCAGTGAAAGCCTTATAAAATTTATAATTACACGGCCTTATAAAATTTATAATTTAGTGAAGCTTTACAAATTTCATGAGCACAAGCACATTATTATTACCGTAATTCCCCATGTATAATACGCATTTTTTCTAAAAAATAATAAGCAAAATCAGAGGTGCGCATTATGCACAGCTACAAAAAATCTTATAAAAATTGCCATAAAATAAGAATGATCATAAAACTAAATTAGAAAAATATTATTCTATGTTTAAAACAACTTTTTAAAAAAATAAGTGTAGGAAACGAAGGTCGTAATGAAACTGGAGAGAAACAATTTATAGGGTTTGATTACCAAACAAGGGGGTGCGTATTATGTGTAAGTAGAAGCATTTTCCCACACTTTCAGTATAATTTTAGGTGTGCGTATTATGGATGAGGGAATATTATACATAGATAATTACGGTATATATATTTATATATTTCTTTAAATAATTTCACCCCATGTAAGGCAATAAGGCCACTAAGGTGCAAGGGGTCAGTGAGCGTTAGAGAATATGACAAGAAGAAGAAAAACACTATTAAGGAAAGAATAAGAAAAAGAATTAAGAAGACCGAAAATAGCAATTGACACTGCGTTTTTGAGGTTCCAAGTTGACTAGGAAGAAATAATCTTGGAGAGTTCCACATGCAAAGATAAAAAGAAAGACACTGATAGTGTAGATATTACGATTACATCTAGCCATTTGATTAGTTAAATGATGAGAACATAACGCCTGATTCCATACAGTTCAGGTACCATCAAAGAAAGTTCATCAGAAAAATTACAATGAACATATAGGAAAAGCACAGGGAAGCTACTGCAGGCAAGTTGCCAGGTCAGGACTAGTAACATTACAGATATTTCTTTGAATTTTATCAATAATCACTAAGTAATAAGTGGAAGCACCAGCCACGAAAACTGAAGAGTTTCGTCTTTAAGGATGTCCATGCGGGCTTTATTTCTTTTAGACATCAGACCAGTCCAGTTTCCATTAAAATCCCCCTCCAAAAAAAAAAAGAAAAAAAAATCTACAAGAAAATGTTTTTAAAAACATGAGTTGTTAATTCTAATAATGTAAAGTAGTTCCAAAATAAAAATAAACAGAAAATAAAAATATCAGCCCACGTTTTTGAACCAATCGATTCGACCGAGTCTTGCATCTTGTTAGATTTTAAAAGACTGCACCCATTAAAAAATTATAAAGAAAGAACGGCCGTATAATTGGAAGTCTGAAAACAAAATTTGCCATCTTTTTGTCTGAGCTCTTCTTAGATCTCAAAATTATCATCAAAATAATGCGTTTTTGCAAATACATTAAGATCAATTCTGGATTCATTAACTGCTTTTTATCTTTTTTTTTCTTCTTCATATTTTTTTTTTATTTTTAGCTTCTCAACTCTTCATTAAGACAAAAAAAATATACTAGCAAAAAAATATTGCCGCCGGGAGCCTGCAGCTAATTTAATATGCTAAGGTTTCTTTTTATTTGTCTAACCTCGAGTCAAAACAGACAAACGAGATTAGAAACGATATAAAAAAAAAAAAAAAAAAAAACTGATGCAAATTAACGAAAAAGAATATAAGCCATAGGAAAGAGAGACGTATTTAATAACCTTATCTTAGTATGGCACAAGTATGTGACAACTTGTGAGGATGAAACTGAATAGCAAAGTCTACGAGATAAGCATCTGCTGCACAATGCGTTTAAAATTGTCTGAACTTAAATGAGGCTACAGCAGGAGGCAGAAGTATCGATAGAAATCACTGTACAGTGTTAATACCAATATTCTTAATCTTCAAAGAATTGACTTATAAGAATCTTCCAAAAGATTTTTAAAGAATAATTTATTCGAGAACAAGTTTAAAATAAAGGCAAAACATTACTGTATTTCCTACAGGGTGTAAAAAAGTTTCCATACAAATGGTTTTTAACAATATATTTCCATACAAATGGTTTTTAACAATATATTTATTTTTATATTTTCAGATGCCATATAAGATGCGTTTTAATAGGGATAGGTGATGCCAGAATTATTGGACCATTTTTCGTTGATAGAAAACTTAAGTATCTTGACATGTTGCAAGAAGAAATAGAGTTCCATCTCATTTTGGTATTCACGTACGTCAGTGATTAGATGAGCAGTTTCCAGTTGCATGGATTGAGCGGCGTGGTTCTGTGGAGTTGCCTCCAGATACCAAGACCTTACCCGGCTTAATTTTTACCTTTTGAGGCATGTGAAAGTATCAGGAAAAGATACAAAACATAAATCACCCCAAATAAAAAGGCTCAGAAACTTAGCGGGTAACCAAGATCAACACCCACAAACTTCAGACATTTACCAACAGATATCTCTGGAACATCCTCAATATCAGGTGGCCGGAAGTTGTCTCCGAAACCAACTGCAGGACAGGACAAGACAAGCCCCAATCAAGAAACGGAAATGGGGATGGATCGGCCACACACTGTGCAAGCTTGCTTCTAGTGTCACCATGCAGGCCCTTTGACTGGAATCAACAAGGGAAGAGAAAAATGGGTCGACTAAAATATATTTGGCGCAGAAGTGAAGCTGGAACGACGTGGGCCGGACTGAAGAAGATCGCCCGGAACCGTGTCCGTTGAAGAGGTGTCGTTCCGCTCCTATGTTCCTCAAGAAGCATAATAAAAAAATACGCTTGATCAGCAAATAGGTTCGGATGCAACGGATCCGGCCATTAGTTGCTTCTGTTGCTAAACGGCTTTTGTAAAAGTCAAGGTTGGCTCAATTCGTTTTTTTTTTTCCTTTTTTGTTCTGCATTGTTGTAAACTATACACTTTTCATCTCATGGGTTCTTTTATTCCATATATTACTCGTTTTTATTGCAAGGAATCGCAGAAGGAACTTTAGTCAATTATATTATTCCATTAAATAGATGAGCAACCAAAAAAAAAAAAAAATACTGACTCTCATATCTAAGTCTTTTTTTTAATTAAAAACATAACTCCAGCTGTGATTAAACGTGTTCTTCTGCAATGGCGGGCACATATTGAAGAGTGTTTTCAACAAAATGGTTGTCATGTAAAGTGTATTATATAAATAAATTTTTTTTTTTTTTAAATTGTATTTATTATTATATTTTAGATGCCATAGAAGATGCGTTTGAATGGGGATAGATGATGGTAGAATTATTGGACCATTTTTCGTTGATGGAAAACTTAATGCCTCTAAATATCTTGACGTTGCAAGATGATTTTTTCATCCCTGCTAAATGAAGATAGAGTTCCCTCTCATTTTGGTGTTCACGTACGTCAGTGATTAGATGAGCAGTTTCCAGTTGCATGAATTGACCAGCGTGATTCTTTGGAGTTGCCTTCAGATACCAAGACCTTACCCCGCTTGATTTTTACCTTTTGAGGCATTTGATGGCCATGGAGTATCAGGAAAAAGATACAAAGCATAAATCAACCCAAGCAAAACGAATCACTAACGCCATAACAAGCATAACTTCAGCTGTACTTGAACGTGTTCTTCTCCAAAGGCAGGCACATAATGCAGAGTATCTTCAACAAAATGGTTGTCATGTAGAGCGTATTATATAAATAAAAATGGTATTTCATATAAAAAAAAATATTTTTCCTATGTATGGAAATTTATGGAATACCTTATTGTGTATAATAATGGCTGACCGCTTGTATCCCTGTCTGCTAGCCCAGCTAGTACATCACTGTTACAGACGCCTGCTCAGGCTGATTTTTGTGTGTTTAATGCCCACAGAGCCCACCTGTGGTTTATACTGTAACTATGCTGATCGGACCATAGTTACACTTTCTGGGAGGGAGAATATCTGGCGTGATCAACAGTCTAAAAAGACCAGTATACTGAAACCCTCGGTCACGACGACTTACCACTTCGTGCTAGCACAACCATCGACGGCTCCCAAACTGTTCCGTCTACCCAATTTAACTCACAAGGCCGAAAGGTAAACGATTTAAGCACTCGGCTACATACACACGTTCGTCCTGGCTATGAAGATTAACTACATACGCCAGCAAGGCCTCTGATTGGCACATTGGAGGTTTTGAGGAACGTTGACCACCTCTTAACTGTTGTTGTACCCAGGTCCACCCTGACCTGTTAGCATCCCAGCTATGAGCATTAAGTGAACCCCAAACAAAAATCAACAGTACATTTTTTATAATAGAATCAGCAACAATCCATTTTATATTAAAATGACAGTCAATACATTTTATATAAAAATTACGAACAATACATTTATGATCTACAAACTGTATATTTAAAAACATATCATTATCTGAAAGCATAAAATTACGTACAAAATATTTAGATTTTGACGTCAAATATCCCATAATCTTAGTTATCCTGCTAAACAAAAACAACTAACCAACGTGTCCATGTGTTTGTTTTTGTTTTGTTTCGTTTTACGGCATATCAACCTCAATGGGTTATTTAATGCCGACAAAATTTTTATTGCTGGTAATATGTTTTTCTTCAAAAATCTATTTCTGGGAATATTTTTCCTTGAAGAAATCTATAGCTGCTCATATTTTTTTTTTAGAATGTATAACTGTTTGTATTGCTGGTATTTTTTTTAAGTATTGCTGATAATAATTTTCCCTTCAAAAATTATTGCTGGTAACATTTTTTTTTTAATTCCAAAGTATTTCTGGTATTAAAACCTATTTTTACACAAGTTTGGGTGTTAACTATTTGCCCATAGCTGAGACCCTAACAGGTGCTACCACCCCGGGTCAGGTTGGACCTGGGAACACCAGCAATTAAGACGTGGTTCCACGCTCCTCAAAACCTCCTGATCAGAGGCCTTGCTGTTGGGTGTAGTTTATCGTCTTACGCAGGACGTGGATGTAGTTTATCGTCATACACAGGACGGGTGTCATGTGTATAAAACGTGTATAATACAGCTTGAGTATAATACCAACACGTGTCTCTGAAGCAAAAAACAGGGACTATATTACACCCTTGATTAAAATACATTCCTGCATTACAGTCACTCTTTTGAAAAGTTGTACCATATTAACCATCAATATCTCAATGTCGTACATATATTTTAAAAAAAAAAAAATTTTTCACGATATTAAAGAATAGAAAAGAACCGGATGTTTAGCCATTATGTGTTTCTTCCCCTAATTTCCGTTTCAAAACTTTTCGGAGAAAGGTGTTAACTAGACAAACCCGGTAATGAATTTAAAGGTGTTAATTAATCTGCCATACTTTTCTGGTCGATGTGACTTTATTATATTTCTATATATTAATAAACTATGAAAAAAAAAAAATCTTTCATTAAGAATAAAGAGAGAAAACTATATGTAAAAAAAATGAATGATGTAATGAATACACCTGGGTTCCCCCTCACAGTAATATGATTAGCTGGTGTCAGCCATAAATACAGGCTGATATGGAGGTACATGGACGACGCCTATTGACCTATGCCTATTGCCTACCATCATCTTGCGGCCTCAGCCGAGATTGAACTCACTACACCTTTCCAGTATTCCTTATCTGTCATAGCTAATACTTTGATTGGTGTAGTTCGTAATCTTGTCAAATAGCTGGATTCTTGATGCTTCGCTAGGGCTATCAAGGGTGTTTTTATCGTGACACCAACACTAAATGGATTGCCAACCAAGGCTCAGAGAGACTCCATTCACCCTCTGCAGGTTTTGAATTCAGAGTTTTCCTTCTCCTAGACCAGTTGCCATCCAAGGCTATAGAACCCAGTCTGTCCTGCTATTTACACATAGCTGGAGGGAGAAGAAGAGGATTCACACTTTTCCCAAGGGTATTAACACGTAAGTGAATGTAATGGATTCGACTGGAATTCGAACTCGGATCTCCGTTACTTCACCGTGCCTACCACTACGACAAGGACCAGTCCATTACGGTTACCTGCTAGATTGTCCTACCCGGTTACGGTAGTCCAACACCACTTTGCCACTTCGAAAAAATATATCCTTTTTCGGGACATATCAATGAAGCCCAAAATAGAAACAAACTCTATCTTGTGGGCCAAGATGAGACAAAATGCATTTAATTATGCTGATTCTCAAAGAACAGCTATTGCCAACATAATTAATACCTTTTGTAAACAATTGTTATCAACACGTGTTTAGATTGTGTTTTATTATCTTTTGTGCTGACTGTGCATATTTTCAATCTTGCTGTTTCAAGTAAAAGGTTTTTAAAGCTAAGTAAACATTCTTGAAAACGTGAGCATTTGTATTATAGGATCCCACGCTTTGCCTTTATTTTTCATCCAAAATTTCTCATATTATCTACAAGAAAATCCTGTAGTAATTATTGATTCAATTGAGTGGTACGGATCAAACTCAGAAGATGCAGTCAAGGATCAAATTCACGAGACATTGGTAAAAATCATTCTCACAAGACAGTGGATAAAATTCACGAGACATTGATATCGAATCACACTCATTCGACAATGGTAAGGATCACAGTCATTGGAGAATGGTACGGATCACGCTCATTCAACAATGGTAATGATCTCCCTTACTCAACAATGGTAAGGATCACGCACATTCGACAATGGTAAGGATCAAATTCACGAGACATTGGTATAGAATCAAAAGCAAAGTTAAGTATTACATCGTTCCACATTGGTAAGGATCACACTCACTAGAAAATGGTAAGGTTCACTCATTCGACAATGGCGATGATCACACTTACTCGACAATGGTATGGATTACACTTACTGTGGTAACAATCACAATCATTCGACAATGATAAGGATCGCACTCACACGACACTGGTAAGGGTCACACTTACTCGACAATGGTAAGAATCGCACTCACTCGACAATGGTAAGGATAAAACTCACGAAATAGTGTAAAGGTTCTCACTCGACAAGGGTAAGGGTCACACTCACTCGACAATGGTAAGGATAAACCTCACGAAATAGTACAAAGGGTCTCACTCGACAATGGTAAGAGTCACACTCACACGACAATGGTAAGAGTCACACTCAGTCGATAATGGTAAGTACCGCACTTACTCGACAATGGTAAGGATAGAATTGTTAAGGGTCCCACTCACTACTAACATCTAATCTATCAAATGATGAAAAATGAACGAAAATGGAAAGATTATATCTATAAATTTAGTTAAGCAAAATAAGAAAGTAAAAATAAGTTAAACGATTTTGAAATCAGTTTTACAATAAGAAATAAATACTAATTTATACATAAAAAACAAAAAAAAGAAAACTTGCATCTACTCCTTTCTAAATGTCTTCTACGATAACTGGTTCGCGTACATCGGAATGAATGACATCAGTATGTCGAAATGTATGTTCGATGAGATGGCTACTGGGCATCGTCTGTTAGGCCGTCCTGCATTTAGTTCTAGTGACAACTTCAAGAGGGACCCGAAACGCACCGGCATCGACTCTGGTAGCTGAGAACAGCTAGCAGACGATCGGAACGTGTGGCGCCATGCTTTTCATGGAGGAGTCCTGAAGGCCTGGAAAAGGCGAAATCAATTGTTAGAGATAAGAAGACAATGAAAGAAGAAAATGTCAGACCTTCATTTCACCATCGTCTGCCACGCCTGGAGAAGAGAGTGCCATTCAAAGTTCGACCCGTTAAGCCTACTCCAGACGCTGTTGCAAAATAAAGCACTGGATGCTTGACTCTTTTCGCACCTCTCGCTTGTGGAACTCCCTTCCGGCTCCATGCTTTAAATTTAATCTGCAAAAATTGAAATGTAATGTCAATCGCCATCTACAGTCATCCTGATTTTTCTTTTCTCTTCCCGCTCATTATTAACGCTTATGTTCCCCATTCTTCCACACCCTGTAACCTCTTGTGTCTTACCGGTTTTACTGCCATGTGTATTTATTAATATCAAACACTATAATTATATGTGGATAAACTTAATAAAAATAATAGTAAGAATCTTGAATACATATGTCCGAAATTACACTATAAAAAGTAGACATATGTTAATGAAAAATGATAATAAAATATTAATAAAGATGTTAGCTTATCTAAAAAGCAACAATAACCTCAATTGATTATTTAATTCTGACAAGATTTTTATTGCTGGTAATATTTTTTTCCAAAAATGCGTTGCTGGTAATATTTTTTAAAATGTATTGTCGGTAATATTTTCTTTAAATGTATTGCTGGTAATATTTTTTTTCAAAAATGTATTGCTGGTAATAATGTTTTACTGGTAATAATTTTTCCTCAAAAATTTGTCGCTTGTAATAATTTTTTCAAAAATATATTGCTGGTATTAAAACATTTTACACTTACATAGTGTTTTGACATCAGTTTCGGGGGTTAACTATTTCTTACCCATAGATTTGACCCCCCTAACAGGTGCTACCACCGCCGGGTCAGGGTGGACCTAGGAACACCAGGAATTAAGAGGCGGTTCCACGCTCCTCAAAGCCTTGCTGTTGGATGTAGTTTATAGTTTTACCCATACCACGGATGGAGGTTATCGTTATACCTAGAACGGAACAATAAGTTGTTGAACCAAATCTTTTATTAAAAGATTTTACTAAGATGATCATCATAAGAAAATCCTCCCCTAAAAAAGGGATAATAAAAAGATGTCCTAAAACTCGTCAAAAAATATTATTAAGATATTTTCTTTAATTAAAACGCAACAATAATTAGATTAAATAAAACATTTAATAATAATCAGGCTGAAAATGCTAATCTAAAAAAATTTACAGTAACAAGATGGCGTAAATCTTGTTCTATCGAATTTTCTTTATCTATAATCCAACAATAATCAGAAGAGAGAAAAAATTTTATTCATATTGTTCGAAAAAATGCTTCATGCAAATGAAATGATGACGTAAAACTATTACTAGGGAAATCCTGAAATTTAAAACAAAACAAATGAATGTAATATTTTCCTTTTGTTTTAGAGGTTTTGATTGACTAATATCAACAAAAATAACAAAAAAAAAAAATAAAATAATAAGCTGAGGGCAACTAGAAACCAAATATTAGCTCGGAAGTACAATAGAACAATATTATTAATTATTGAATTAATTCAAATCATTTTATAGGAATTTCTGACGCCAAAAACATTCATTATAAAAATTAAAGAATTAGTAATTGGTTTAGGGAAATAATTTGTTTTTGAGGAAAAAAGATTCTAAATTGAATTATGAAGAGGAAATCATTCTTATTTCTATGATCTGAGATTCCATCTTATGTGACTAAATTATTTGTTAACTTTATTTACTTTGCTAAAACTTTGTCAATGATAAAACCTCGCTCTTGAGCATCGCACATGCTAAATGGGATCCGATTTGGAAGAGACAAAAAAGGTACTCTGACCTTTGGCTGACGGACATTTGGCCGATGGACATTTAAACGAATGAACATTTAGCTCAAAATGTAGTGGCGTACTTACATGTATGTCACACTAATTATCCTAATGTGCTACATATATTTATATTTATTTAATGTATTAATTTATAATTTTTCTTTTTGTTTTTGGTGGGCTTTTAAAATCTATTCTGTATATATTATATTTTACTTCAAATATCATTGTAAGATGATAAGTATTTTGAGAAAAAGCACATTTTAATACAGCAAAAATCTTAAGCTTTTACAATATGAAAGATCATACAATTTTTCTTTCAATGATCATTATGATATTATATAAGAGATGAAATAGCTTTTATTTTACTATTAAATACGAATTTAAATAATTAAGAGCTACTTTTTACCCAGATACACTGAAATATTTTTAAAAATACTAATTTCAATAAACAATTATTGAAATATGGAAACTTGAACTTTACATCCAGATTTAGTAATTTAATCACTTGAAATTCAGTGGTAATTATTTCCTACCTTATAATACTGATAATTAAAATACTTAAAGTATTACTCGTTACTGTTTTTACTTGTAGTTTTTGGTGAAATATCCGTTCAGCCAAATGTCCGGCCTCGGAGAAAAGATTAATGACTTGGACTTTTTCGGTGAAATGTCCGTTCGGCCAAATCTCCGTCGGCGAAATGTCTGTCGGCCAAATGTCTGTCGGCCAAATCTCCGGCCATGGAGAAAAAATATTAATTCATGAACTTTTTCGGTGAAATTTCCGTTCGGCTTTCTTCCGTCGGCCAAATGTCTGTCGGCCAAATCTCCGGCCATGGAGAAAAGATTAATTACTTGGACTTTTTCGGTGAAATGTCCGTTCGGCCAAATCTCCGTCGGCCAAATGTCTGTCGGCCAAATCTCCGGCCATGGAGAAAAGATTAATTACTTGGACTTTTTCGGTGAAATGTCCGTTCGGCCAAATCTCCGTCGGCCAAATGTCCGTTCGGCCAAATGTCCGTCGGCCAAATGTCTGTCGGCCAAATCTCCGGCCATGGAGAAAAGATTAATTACTTGGACTTTTTTTTATCATTTCATGTCCGTTCGATCAAATCTCTGTCGGCCAAATGTCTGTCGGCCAAATCTCCGGCCATGGAGAAAAGATTAATTACTTGGACTTTTTCGGTGAAATGTCCGTTCGGTCAAATCTCCGTTTGGCCAAATGTCCGTTCGGCCAAATG
>CAHIKZ030001300.1:152500-227500 GCA_903632075.3 Acanthosepion pharaonis | reverse complement strand
GAAACAAAATGGCTATTTTTGTAGTGATTTTATAACATACTTATGTTATAATTTATCGTATTTATTTTATATATATATATATTTAATGTGTGTGTGTTTGTGCATATGTGCGCGCGTGCTGTTAAAGGCATATATTTTCATTCAATATTAAATAATTTATTTATTATGTCTATTTATTTTAGTTTTAATCTTTTCATGTCCAAGATTTAAATTTTCATCTTTTAAAATTTTCAAATAATTTTTCCTTCCCAAAAAATTTAATCACCATCCTAATATATGGAACTCTCAACATTAATACAAAATACTTTTAAATGCAAGGGAGCTAACTTCCGTGATTTTTAAAATTTTCTAATTCTAGTATTTTAATTTAGTATTAATTATATAACTTTGCAGCTTTTTATATTTAGTTGAATTTTGAATTTATCCATAGAAAAATATAATCAGATATTAAAAATTGAAATTCTCATCGTATATTATTTATCATATAAGTATAAATGAGCTTCATTCATATACCAATCGCCATAACGTAGATTCAATTTATTTTCTAAATATTTTCAAATTAATCTGATGAACTTTTCGTGCCTAGACCTTTACAATAGATTGTTTTTCTCTCATTTCTTTTATAGTTGAATTTGAAGATCTTAGGTTGATCTAGTTTCTTCTTTCGCGCTTGGAATTATCTTCCGGCCTTTAAAACTTTGGTCTTTAAAATTTAAATGCAATGTCAATCGTTATCTTTTGTCTAAAATTCTTTTTTCATTGTTCTCTCTCCTTGATAATATCTCATTTTTTTCGCACTTTTAGTGGCTTTTTTGCCTTGCTTGGAATAAAAATGATTAAAAAATAACCTAACGCTTTTAATGAGCATGTGTAAGTAGATAGCAGAACGGGATATTAATAAGACAAACATTGCTTAGAACTATAAAAATATGTAGTTGTAAAATTTTAAAACATTTTCGCATACCCTTGAATGGACATTATGGATAGAAAATTAAGAAGAGAAAATTCTTCTATAATCCACAATCTCATGCCACAGTATCAAAATACACAGAATATATCCCAAAATTCCAAATCTAGTCATCAGTATCTTCGTTTCTCATGGTCCGAAGGCCATTGAAGTTTGAGCATATACTTGTTCTTCATTTATTTAACAAAAAGAAGATTAATAAAAAAGTAAAAAATCATTTAAAAAATGAAATAAACAATTTATAGATTGAAAATCTCGTCGCATTATAGTCTTCTCCATTCTCTGTTGTGATATTCCATCTTTGAATGAAGCAAAGTCAATCCGCCAAATAGAAAATTCTTGTTTCTGTGAGAGTCCTTTCTGTAACCCCATCATCGTTGGAGAGACATCCATACTGCAAAAATCTGGACGCTTTCGGGTAGCATCTACCCGCATTACTTAAATAGACTAGTCCACCCGTAAAAAAAAATATTGAAAATTTGGTGGAGGAGAAATAACTTTTCTTTTTAAATTAGGATCCTTGAAGATTTTCCTTAAACCACAACACGTGTCAGAATTGATTTTTATCGTTTTAGTGGAAAAATTGATTTTATTGTTTTATTGGACATAGTTGTTATTTATTAATGTCAAGTTCGAACCTGTAATTACATCATTCATATATGCATATTTTTTAAAAAAGGATTGTGAAGACCTTTTTAAAAAAAATTTTAAAATAATTTTTAAAAAACATTTTATATGCATTTTTTTTCGGAAACCAATGCATTGGGGATTAATAATTATTTAAATGAAGAAAAAATGGATATATACTTTTGTTAATTTTAGGCATATCTAATTAAATAAATTATAGATTTTATGTCTACTTATTTTTCTAAAAATTAAATAAATAATAATAATATACGGGTCAACGTGTAAAATAAAATAATAATAATATTTTAATAAAAATTAAAGCCGTCAATTAATAGAATCAGTTAAGAATATTGTAGTTATGTTCTGAAATTCAATAAAAAAGAGAGTTTTTCCTGTTTAATGATTTTCATGAAATGAAAAGATTACAACATACAAGAAAAAAATCATGGATAATTTTTTATTTTCTAATGAACGCTAAGCATGACTGTCAACCGTTGCATTTAAAAATTCCTCGCGAAAAAATACAATAATGGGTAAAATACACAGTTTTATATTACTACTTGCACCGCTGAACAATAATCGCATATTACTATTTGCACTTTTTTGATATCAACATATATTTACTAAAGAGCAATACTGAACAATACAATTTTATATTACTACTTTTTACTGAACAATTTTTTGTATTACTACTTGCAGTATGAAGATGATCCCGGAAGAAGATCGAAAGTACTTGGGAAATGGGAAATAAAAATTTGATTTTCATAGTTATTTTTACCACATTTTTTATTGACAATTTAATTTACAATAGACGGAAGGTTATTCGTTAGTATGAAAGGATTCAGAATAAACAGACATCATGTCTTGGTTTTATTTAATCAGACTTGATTAAAAGAGAATTTGCTGCCTAAATACACAAATTTTATTTATTTATGTAAACTTTTGATCCATTCTTAAAAATGTGTATAACCGTATGCTTTTATTAAAAGGAATATGTTTTGTAACTCTTCCAAAAAATTTTGTTTTCGTTTGATAAACAACAAAAGTCCAATAAATTATGGAATTTTTTAATGTAATCGATTTGATACTGTACTGATATTATGAACAGTATCACACTAATGTAATAATCAATATTCCATATTCCCATTCCAATATTCTTCCACCCGTCCTATTCAATTCAATTCCGATGGTTCGAGCGCGCAGCTCGACGCCCGATTTTCAGCTCAAAAGGATGTAAATTCCTCCTTCTCTTCCTGGCTGGCGAAAACATGTCATTGGGCAGCTGAGGACGTATTATTTTATTTAAAATCATGGATGACCTAGATAATACCAATCGGGTCCATCAAGTTGTGGTTTCGAAACAATGAATATATATTCATTGGCTCGCCATTTCATCTTTGACCTGGCTCCGGTTCAGCGAACGTTAAACTGCATTCAATGCCTGCACCATGCTTCCTGCTTTAGGAGGAAAATATTCTAAAATTCAACCCGACCAATTATGAAACCCGATTCAAGTCAAAGCCAAAAGAGTTTTTTTTTTATGTTTTCGATGATGACATAATGACGCATAAAAAGGAAAGTCTTGTAATATCATTGCACAAAGATTTTTTTAAAAATTTTCCTGATTTTTTTAAATACGTTGACTTTATGTTTCATACGACCTACCTACACATTACTTTCATGAAGTTGTCAGTATTTGGGGAAATGTATATTTTCCAAGACCTTTGAGAGCCAAGATTCTTAATTTATCTGCTGTCACTACCATAGTTCCCCTGAAGAATTTCACAGAGTTTTGCTATAGCATCCGTCTGTTTGACCTTATACTTACTCACAGCAGTAACTGGCAGACTCCTCGTACGATTATTCAGTTTTTCCTTTCTCTTGAGAATTGATATTAACTCTATCGAGCCATTACTAACCTTAAACCCAATGTTTCTAATAATCAATAAATTTAACAGAAAGAAATATGACAACTTTTTAGTTTCTATCCCGTTCAGGGCGGGGATCCAACAATGAAAAAATTCAAAAAGTGAAAAAAGATATCATTACATAAATTCTTAAGAAAAAAAAAAGGGACAAGAAAGATTAATATAGATATTTTCGTAATAAAATGTCTATGTAAAATATTTAACTACGAGCACCATAGCCTGGCGTTGCTCGTGCTTGATTCAAATATCGTACGACTCATACAGCAATCGCTATCACTTGACTTAAAATATTTTTGACCTTCCTTGCCTTTGAAGGAGTGCCCTTTGCCGTGCTGATGTTACTTCTTGCCTATCTCACACTGCGATTTTTTTCTAAGATCTATACTAAACATTAAATCTGTTACGAAAAAAAAGAACTAAAAAAATGAACACAAAACGATCAGCTTTAAAAAAGGACTCGTAACTGGAAAAACCGAATGAAAAAAAACAATGTTAACAACAAATATGGAGGCACACCCAACCCAGTTCTGCAGAATCAAAATCAACGTTGAGTTTAAGCAAGCGAATGAGCCAATTGAAGTAAATCCTGAATGCCATGCAGATTTAAATTTTTCCCACTTGTAACGAATGCATATCGATTTTTTTTTGCATGCTAGCATGCTAATTAACATTCGTGTCAGTCAGCTGTTGACTCTCACGCTGGCCAATAGAATCTTCTTGCCTATTCATGGCAGCCAGCTATTGGCTCTCACTCTGGCCAGTACAAAATGGCCTCAAACTACATGAAAAGTGCCGTAGAAGCATGAAAAAATCGATTATTTCCACTATCAATGGGAGTTGGGAAATGCAAAGTCGGTATTGGTCTTCCCGCTAACTTGGAGCATGTGCATGTAAATTTTGGTGCAAATCCGTCGAAAATTGCGGCCGTGCATTCGTTACACACACAAACACACACATCCTGCCTTTTATAGATAGAGATAAATAGTAAGTATAATAATAATGCAATTTCTAAAGAAGTAGTAATATTTTTGCTTATTGGTCTGACAGATTTTATCACTTTAAATATTATTTTTAGTGGATACACATATTTAAATAGACGATCGCAGAGTTAAAAAGTGTCGTTCGTTTAAAAAAATCAGGAACAAAAACAAAAAGAAATGCGTAAAAAGTTGAGAATGACATTAGAAGAGAAAGAATCATCATGCAACAACGATTAAAAAATCCTCGTTACATTATTTGTTTTGCATACATGGCATACTTAATTTTATGAATTTTCACTAACATTGCATAATTTATTTCCTTTTCCCTAAAATCAATTCCGTTATATTTCACTCACCATTAGCTTGTTTTGTTTTCTATAAAACATTGAAAATAAATGTTAAACCTGATTTCAGTTCTTTTATTTTAATCTAAATAAAAGCCGTCATATCCGGAATTTGAAACCAATTCCTCTTATCAGGAAGGATTTCTTAGTCCGGTTGTCAGGTATTCTACTGTACATTTTTATCTTTAAAAATGATTAAAAATTGATATTCAAATGACTTCGATACAGAAATAATAACATCAGCTGCCTTAAAATTTGTGGGCAGAATAGAAAAAAAAAATGAAAGAAAAAAAAAATGAAAGAAAAAAAAAATGAAAGAAAAAAATAAAGAAACGCCGATGGCCTTCTCCTTTCAATGTACACCTAAAAAGGGAAATCGTGTTTGTTTTGATTCTCACTCTTTTCTGGATGATGAATGCGAATATATTCAATGAGCGTGAAACTTCAATTTGTCTTTTGCATTCATTCCTTTAGGAGAAACTCTTTAATGCTAAAATACAGCAAGAGAATTTTCGCAGATGTTTTTTTTTCTGCAACCCAGCCGAAAGCATGGAGATAGAAGAGCTTTTAAAGCAACTGTATTCTTTAAACCGAAACGAAGATAGCAGGGAAAACAAAAGAATTCGTCAACCAAAGAAATCTTATTCCTGGTGTTGAAAAAGCAGACGACATTTTGCCAGATTTCTATTCTTCATTCCAACGTTTCTACTGAGACGGGTGGCTTATTCCTTAGAAAACATATTCGGTTCATTCAGAATCTAAATCGTGTAGAATGTAAAGTACAATTTTGGAGGGTGTATCTGCTCTTTTCAGAGGCAGTTAATGCGATACTTCTGCTACAATAATCGAAAGGTATGCAATAACCTATTTTTGTAAATTCCAAAATTAGACATTCAGTATCCATAGGAGTATTTTATCCTTTTAAATCAATTCATACCAAAGAAAGAAATAAAGTCACTGAGACGCAAGTGGTTACTGAATTTGAAAAACCAAAAGAAAAAGAAAAACACATTATCAAGGAGAGAGGACAATAAAAGTAGAGGAATTAAGAAAACAGATAATAACGATTGACATTGAATTTAAATTTTTGAAGATCAAAGCAAGAATTCGGAAGAGGCCCATGAGGGAGAACTTAAAGTAAAGAAACCCTTAACATAGGACTTACGGTTACATCTAGACTTTCAATGAGACCCTTCCGCCAATCTAGTACTGCACTTCAATTCATAGAGTCTAGGTACCAAAGAAGTAATTTCACCAAAACAGTTATGATGATCATTCAAAAAATTCTAAGCCTCACCCAGAAGTTGGAGAAACAAAACAGTTTTTCCCTATTTTCCATATAGTCTCCCTTCACATCAATGCAGTTGGCCCAACGATACGTAAGCACTGTAATCCCATCACGGAAGAAGGTGGCGTCCTGGTTCCTTCAAAATTCCTCCATAGCACATATGATCTTAACATTGTTTCTGAAATAGCGGCCACGTATGTGGGACTTGAGTAGGAAAAGTTAAGAAGTCAGATGGACCTAAGTCTGATGTGTAAAGCGGATGAGGTAGAAATTGAAAGCTAAAATTGGCTGCTTCAACTACTGCAACGTGAGCAGTGTGAGCGGGCGCGTTATCTTGAAGTAAGAGAAAAACTGCACTCATCTTCCCTCTGCATTTCGACTTGACTGCTTTCTTCAATTGTCTTAATTCTGATCCATAGTACTCTCCAATAATATTTTTACTTTTTCCATGTAGTCTTTTATAATGATGTCTGCAGAATCACAAATAACAAACGCCACTACCTTGCGAACAGATGCTGCTTGCTTGAACTCTTTCAGGGTGGGAAAACCAGAGTATTTCCACTGTTTGCTTTGAATCTTTGCTTTCAACTTCGAAGTCGTGAACCCAGGTATCATCCTAAGTTAATAATCTGCTGTGGAAATTCTCAGGGTCTGCCTGGGAGTGAATCAGACTTGCCCTGGAAATGTCAACCCTTTTCAGCTTCTGCCCTGGTATCAACATTCTTGGTCATCCCCAAGGTCTCAGTTAAAACAGTATAGACCGAACCATGAACTAATGCCTATGAATTTAGCTATCTGCTGTATAGTAAGACTTCTGTCATCTAAAAACCTATGACATCAACTTGTTCATCAGTAGTTGAGGTATTTGGACGACCTGAACGAGGGTCATCTTCCGTGCTGTCCTGCCCTGCTTGAATTCTACAACTCGCTTCTTCACAGATGCATAAGAAAAACGAGTCTGTAGCAATTATCTGTACCGTGTCCTCATGGATTTCCTTGACTGTCATACCTTTCTTTTTCAGATACTCTATGTCTGCTAGGGCCTCTATTTAATCAATTTTTAGATTTGTCGCACACATCTCACCTTCCTATGGGCCTCACCTGGACAGAAATTAAGGTAGAAATCCGAATTAGTTTTTCTAGTTTAATAAGAAGCGGTTGAGTGTTGCCACAACAAAAATGTTCAACTATGGTTCTTTTTTTTCTGG
Source organism: Acanthosepion pharaonis (assembly GCA_903632075.3). Lineage (NCBI taxonomy): Eukaryota > Metazoa > Mollusca > Cephalopoda > Sepiida > Sepiidae > Acanthosepion > Acanthosepion pharaonis. Next base: position 220,158 of record CAHIKZ030001300.1, on the reverse strand, counting down.
GTGTTCCTTAGAACGTTTTAAAAGGGGCTAGTCCCATAACAATATTTATAAAAGTACATAAAAATTCTAATAAGGCAGTTGTAATGTAATTGAAGCCGAGATGCCAGGTCAGGACCGATAATTTTGTATAGTCTTCGAATTTTATCAAGAATCTCTAAATACATAAAAGAAGCACCAGACCAGATGTAGCAGCCATATACAATAGGTGAACAAATGGTAGAATTTTAAATGTATAAGACAAATTCTGGTATAACACAGAAAACATAATTTCTCGAAATAGACCTAGGAATGGATTCTATATAATATTTCCACTTTATGATTGTAGAAAACGTTATCCAAGAAGGTTAGTTTGGTTTTGGTTGGCCTTGTTTTTTACGGTATATTAACCCACTGGTTCATTTAATGCTGAAATTTAATGTTTTTCTAAATAAAACTTCATATATATATATATATATATATATATATATATATATATATATATTGTGCGGATCTATTACGCACGAACATACATATATACAAAAATACAAATCACATATAACGCCAAGCATTCATTGGTTAATTAATCACCACTACGTTATTATAGACAATTTACAAATCGCAGCAATGCGACAATTTTGTAATCGCTCTATTTCTAATTAATCACTTTTGTGCCCTTTTGGGAGAAATGGATCACAGAAGCTTTTTTATGTCTCTTCAAAGCTCGCTCGATGCCAACTAATCAGTTCGTCTGCACGTGAATAATAATTCTTCCCGCGCAGCGATTTGGAGCCTATAGTTGCTTATAAATGCAAAGGTCTTTTTCATCTCAGTACTGAGATTTCAGCTGCCAAACAAATCGACGACAGTTGAAACTTTCTCACTCACACACACCACTCACATGTTGAACATACCTTGTACACACTCACGTAAACTCTTCTTACACAGCAATATCTTTCAAGATCATTACAAGAGACTCTCATGAACATTCTTCCAGTGAACTTTGGAACATTAAAATAACAGGTAAAGAGAGACAACTCCTGGTTAATTCTACTTTTTCTCACTTAAATGTATACACACACACACACATACATATATATATATATATATATATATATATTGGTGTAATTTAATCTACAATAAAAATGTAGTTTTATACTTTAGTGCTCTATTGATTGTCATTTATATAATATATATAAATATATCATCATTAGTCACTATTCTTAATAAATATATTGCTGGTATTTTTACCATAATATATTTTATAGTTTCTTTTTGACCCACCAAATCATCACCTCGGGTCAGGGTGGCCCTGGTAACAACAGCAATTAATTGGTGGTTCAGCACTCCTCAAAACATCTCTCGATCAAAGGGATTGCTGATTCTTTTAGTTTATCGACATACCCAGGACTAGAGAAGATTAGTATTAGCCATTCTGATAGAAGGGAAGAAAGGTTCTTTCAGAAGAACAAAAAATAGCAGTGTTATATATTAAATAACACACTGAACGTAAATAACAGGTAATGCGTCGAAACAATCTAAACGACTGCATCAGTAAAACTAGAATACTAATAGTAATGCTAGTACTAAAGCTGTCAGGCCGTCACTTGATCTCCAGTCAACTGTTCTACATAATGTTGGCGAAAAGTTTTCAGCCACTATTTAATAAATGAAAGGCTTCAAATGTGCTGATTAAAACTGCGATATTTACTTAGTCAGGATTCAGATTCCCTGATATAGATGCTCTTCTTAGCAGATAATTTGTAGTCTTTGTGCGATAATAAGGACAGTCTCTTTCATCTCGTTGACATTCGGACGATTTGCTTGGCGGTACAGACAGACACCGATCCATTGAAAAACGTAAGCTCTTCAGACAACAAAAAAAAAGCGTGGCGGTTGGCGAGATTACGAAGGAAATTGCGAGATCTGAAATGATTCACTATTGCTCGATTAAGACCGATAATCATCATATATGTCTGTTGCTAAATAATAATAATAATAATAATAATAATAATAATAATAATAATAATGAAGAAGAAGCAGAAAGAGAAATAATAAGAATATAATTAGGTTAATAAAAATAACTAAAAATAATAATAAAGATGATGGTGACAATAAAGAGGGTGCAGAAAAATATGTAATAAGATAAGTATCGTTGAATTAATAATAATAATAATAATAATAATAATAATAATCGATTAAATACTATATCGACAAAGAAATATTCTATGCTGTACTGAATTTGTAAAGACGAAACAGTAATCTAGTTGATATCAGTGTCAAAAGCTAGACTAAAACTCTAAAGAAATGGCGACATGATATAATTTCCTTATACGGTCGAAATTGGTTAGACGGAAATCTTCAGAAGCCGTGGATGGTTGTGTTAGCACGAAGTCACAAGTCATAGTGACCGAGATTTTGAGCCTACTGGCATTGTTCACACTGCTGATCATGACAGATTTTGCACTCCCTCCAAGAAATATTAACTAAGGTCAGCGCAGTATCGTTTCTGTATAAACTACAGATGCGCCCTGTGCAAGTTCTAAGGTATTGTATATTTATGGGTGAAAGTTTCCAGTATTACATATAGAGCATGTGTAAATATAAAGGTCGCTGTGGGTTTTCACCAAACACAAAATGTACCTGAGCAGGTGTTTTTAGCTATGCTATATTCATGAATGAAAGTGCTCAATATCAGGGCTAGAGCGTGTGTTAAATATGAAAATGAACACTGAGATCAACACTGAGTGGGGCAGTTTGTTTCTCGATTGTACGGGCTCTTTAGGCCAATTAGGTTATCTGGGTTGCTTAGATGCTACCCATGTTTTTTTTCAATTCGAGAGGAATTTAAGGACGCTGGTAAGACGTTGGTTTCTCCTGAAAAAAATGGAGAAGCAGTTTTGAATCCTGTCAAGGAGCTCAATTTCCTTATTAACTTATCTCGATATCTGTCGATATTTCTGAGATGAGGTATTATGTAAACTATTTACATTATTCGGACTATTGTCCTCATCTTTGTTGCCATATTTATTACAACGTTTCGGCCCTTCAGTATCTGTCTATATTTCTGAGATTAGGTATTATGTACACCATTTACATTATTCAGACTATTGTCCTCATCTTTGTCGCCATATTTATTACAACGTTTCGGCCTTTTAGTATATGTCTATATTTCTGAGATGAGGTATTATGTACACTATTTACATTATTCAGGCTATTGTCCTCATCTTTGTTGACATATTTATCACAACGTTTCGGCCCTTCAGTATCTGTCTATATTGAGATGACGTTGTACGCGCCACCTGAAGAAGGACGGAGCGTACAACGGTCGAAACGTCCGAATAAAGTAAATTATGAAGTTTTCTCGAGTTTGCAGACAGCTAAACGAAATAAATAGTATTTAAAATAAAATTTAGTGTCTACTCGAATAAAAATGTCCACTAATTTCGCTCAATTGATTTCCTAACGCTTTACTTTTTTTTTTTCAATTAAAAAATTATGAAGGCTATATTTTTTTAAAATAAATAAATGAATAAGCGCACGACGTCGCTTTATTCATTTATTTATGCATTTATTTTTTTCAAAAAGACAGCGTTCATAAATTTTTATTCAGAAGAGAAACATAAAGCTTCAGGGAAATCAATTGACAGAAATCTTCTGGGGATACCGAAAGGTTGAAAGCAAGATAGCCGGATTGGCTGATCTACTAATATATATATATATATATATATATATATATATATATATATATATATATATATATTATTTATTTATTCGAAAATTATAACATAAATATGTTATAAAATGACTACAAAATATCCATTTTGTTTGAACTCTTCTGGTGTCTTATCAAATGATGGCTTTCTATTGAGCACTCTTTTAGAAATAGTATTTGTTGGTTATTGAATTTATTCCGTATACACCAATGTAAATATACATTATATATATATATATATATATATATATATATATATATATATATATATATATATTATAACATTGCAGCTAGATATGTGCTTCTGTTGTTAATATTCCGCTTTCTCACGTAGTATGACGTCATAGAAATGCATCATGAATTTACGACCTGCGTCTGCTGTTCTACGAGAGTTATCTTCCCATAGTAATAATATATATATATATATATATATATATATATATATATATATATATATATATATATATATATATATATTCGTGTTGGACAAAATAATTTGAACAGGTGCAAATTCCATTCTTTTATATTTCAAAGACTTATTATATTAAGAACTTTAGCTAAAACTTCGTAATTTGCGAATATATCTATTGTAAATACGTTTATTTATCTAATTTACTGTTTTTGTCTTATTTATTTTTAGAATTTAGTAAAATCTAAGCTAAATGCTGGACCCCTCTTCGTTCGAAAAAGAGCAAATTGTTGCAGCTCACATGGCAAGACCCGCGATCACTAAAGTTGCTGAACTGCATGGTTTTTCAAGAGCTACCATATCAAGAACTATGGCGTAATTCGAGAAACAGGGCAAAACCTCTAGAAACCGTAGCAATTCGTGCCGGACTTGCAAACTTACTGACAGGGACCGACGTGCACTGAAACGCAATCTGGCAAAAAATCATCGGACTACTGCGGCCAAAGTGACTGTTGAATTTAATAATCATCTAAATAGTCCAGTTTCTACTAAAACTGTTCGTCGTGAGCTCCATAAGGCTTCATATCATGGAAGAGACACCGTAAGCAAACCACATCTCTTCACTCGTAACATTCAAAAGTGGTTGAAGTGATGCAGAGATCACAATGCCTGGTCTGCAGACCAATCGAAACAAGTCATATTCTCAGACAAGTCCAGTTTTTCTCTTTTCCCAACTTCAGCGCAAGTTTATATGTGGAGGCAGCCCAAAGAATCTTACAACCCTGACTGTCTTCTTCCAACAGTGAAGCATAGAGGTGGATCAGTGATAGTTTGGGCCGCCATATCATGGAAATATCTCAATCCAATAGTTGCCCTACATGGTAGAATCAACAGCAAAGATTACCTGGAGATTTTCGGAGATCATGTTCATCCAATTGCCCAGACTTTATTCCCTGATGGTGATTGCATCTTCCAAGACGATAATGCTCCAGTACAAACCGCTCATGTAGTTAAGAATTGGTATGAGGAGCATGAAAGTGAGCTAGAACACATGGAGTGACCGCCCCAATCTCAAGATATCAATATTATTGAACATTTGTGGTGCATTATTGAGCAACAAGTTAAGAGCCGTTATCTTCCATCGTCGTAAAGAGCTGGAGATGGTTTTAATGGAAGAATGGCTGAAAATTCCTCTGGATGAAGTCAGGAAGCTGTATTATTCCATTCCCAGACGTATTAAAGCTGTATGTGAGGCTAAAAGAGGACCAACTCCATATTAAATAAATTTTCTTTGAATTTGACAAGTGTTTCAATTATTTTGTCCAACCCCTGTATATATATATATATATATATATATATATATATATATATATATATATATATATATATATATATATGTATGTGTATGCGTGTGTGTCTGTTTGCCACTCACAGACAGTACTGTTTCGCTGTATCACAGCTCCTCAGTGCGACTAGACAGACAACTGAAAGCCTCAAGCCAGGATTGAAACCCGAACGATTTGTGACAATCGGTGTCAGTTTCTACACATAAGCCATCACCACTTGGCAGGATGAAACTGCTTATTCTAGCGAGTTAAGAGAGTTAATTCTTATCTATAGATTCATCATCTTCAGAGAGGTTTTGCTTAGGTTGGGTAGGGTATCTATTTTAAGGCTAATGTTTGCGGTCACCCTTTAGTTGGTTCCCAGTGAGGGATATATTTATGGCGCGCCTGCAAGTCGTTATGTGTCTGGAGAATTGTCTTTTATTATTGTCCATCTGATTATCTATTTATTTATTTGTTTATTCAAGTGGGTATTTTATATACAAACCGTATTGCGCTGAATTTCAAATTGCTTTTTTTGTTTTTTGACGACTACAAAAAGGGTTTTTTCCTATTTAAAGATTTGGCTAAGCTTTTAAGTCTTTTATTTAGCTATTAGATTAAAAAAAAAACTCTCTGACCACTTAACGAAGAAAAATAGTCTAGTCACTTCCACAATAACGAATTTTGTAACGGACCGTGCCTAAAAAACACGTCCAAAAACCGAGAGATAGCTTATTCCTATAATTTCGCTTGAAGATGAAACGGGACTAAACACCTCAATTCAACTTAATTTTAATAATTATTTGGATGGTTTCGGCTCTCGTTTTTGAAACATGAGAACTCTTATGTAGCGAAGGAATCATATTTTTAAATAAAAATATTATATATATATATATATATATATATATATATATATATATATATATATATATATATACATATATACATATAGATATATATATATATATATATATATATATATATATATATATATATATATATATATATATATCGTGTATTTAGGCAGCATTTTTCATTGATGCATGTTTCATTAAATAATATAGACAAGTTTTGTTTATTTATTTTATGCAAATTCTTTTCATATCTTCTGAAAAGGTTAATAACAGTATCATTAAAAGAAGCCATTGGTTCATATCAACGGCTTCCCATATTTAATACTTCCCATTTTCACTCTCGCGTGGTCATGTGTGACGTCATAACCTGCGCTGCGATTTGCGCTTCCAGCGTCTCGTATGTACGAGTTTGTCCTTGCTTCGAAATTTTCCATGTAAACAAAACCAGACTATCGTTATTGTTTAATATACTGTAATTAATTGTCATCTTTTGATAATGGCTTATGTAAAAAACAAAGCTTAGATAGGATTAAAAATATGTATCAATATTCCAGCGATTTAAATTCTTTCTGTTAATGATAATGTTATGAAGCTTATCAGACGATATGAAAAGAATTTACATAAAATAGAATTTATTTAAAATAAAATAAACCTGCCTATATTATTTAATGAAACATGCATCATTATATACACACACACATATATATATATATATATATATATATATATATATATATATATATATATATATATATATAAACTGTTTCATTAAGACGGATTATATATAAGGGTGTTTCATTACCACGGATCAAAGTCAGCACTGCATAAATCTGTGTAATTGGGTAAAATTTATTTCTCTATTGCATCATGTTATTTAAGTCATGGCGATAATGTGTGAAAAATAATATCGAATATTGAATATTCTAGAATGTTTCAATAATGTTATCAGTAGTTATTTTTAGCTTAAAAATACAAACAAAACATTCCTTAACTGATATTCGTGCAAGCAGGTTATCATCATGACAAGAGGTAAATAACTGTCAAATTTGCAAAAAGAACTAATTGTTAAACTCTGGAAAGAAAGAAAAACTTAGAGAAAAATCTCAGACAACGTGAATATTCCATTTACTACCATTAGTTCCTTCATTGCAAGGTATAAAAAACTCAAAACTGTTGATAACCAACGAAGAACAGGTACTCAACGGAATATTTCTTCAAGATCTTCGAAGAAATTAATGTGTTAAATTAAACAAAATCCAATGGTTACTCGTCAAGAGTTGCAGGATGAATGCCTTTATCTTGAATTTCTTGGAAATGAGGTCTGGTGATCCAGAGAAAAAGAAAATCTGTGGTGAAATAAATTATAACAATCGAACCTTAAAGTGGTCTGTTTTTTCTTTAAATTAAATTATTCGCCCTGACTTAACATTGAGCTCTCCGGATTTCATCCTCCTTGTGATTATCCATACGGATTACCAAGATTTTCCTTAATTATATATATATATATATATATATATGGAATAATCTGTTGGTATATAATCCAAGTGAATCCTCTGAGTAAAAATATTAAAACTGATTTACATTACGAGCTCAATGTTTTATTCAAACAGAGCGTATAAATTACATACAGTAGGAATTGAGATTACTTCAAGATAATGACCATTTCACCCAAAAATTAAAAACAATTTACAGGATTTTCAAATCCATCTGCTGGATTTTTCTTGTCCATCTTATAGGTTTGAAAATACCGCAAATTACTTTTTAATTTGTGGGAGAAATGGTCATTACCTTGAAGTAATATTAATTCCTGTTGTATGTAAGTATGTATGTATTTGAGGATAACTGTCTACCAAAGCGGCTAGCTAATCCTTGTTGCAGACTCTCGCTCAGGCACATTTCTGTTTGCGCAACACCCACAGAGCCCACCTGTGGTTTATACTGCAACTATTCTGAGCATATATGTGTTACAGTTTCTGGGAAAGAGGGTGTTATCTAGCGTGATCAACAATTTGAACAAGGCCAGCACGCTCACGTCTTCGGCCACGATGACTTGTGACTTTGCGCTAGCACAGCCATTGAGGCACCAAAGGGCTCTGTTTACCCAATTTCACTCACAAGGCTTGGGTCCACCTTTGGTATGGTTTTGAGGCACTTTCCAAAGGTGCTGCATGCTGGGATCGACCTTTCCAACGCAATAATTCCAGGAACTCTCCTTCCTGAATTATCGACCATGGTGAGATTCGAACCCAGCTCTGAATGCGAAAGTTTTAACCCTTTGGCCCATTATTGTACGTAACACACACACACACACACACATAGATAAGACAATCTATCTGTGTGTAAGTTTTTGTTTTCCATGAGTAGATAAGTTAAATCAGAGAAATTTTCATATTTGTCGACGTGGAAAATTAAACTTACATACACATTTATATATATATATATATATATATATATATATATATATATATATATATATATATATATATATATTCTTAAATAAGATTCTTAATGAACGATATATATGTTTTGCTGTCTTTAACATGCATTTTGTCTCTTGTTGAAAATCGTTTCTTTTCTATTGCTGGGAAGAAACGAAATTTGGTTGAATCTCATCAGTCTTTCAAACCCGGGGAGAAGATTTCTTGTTGATGAATTAATCACTTTTTTGTATTTATCTACTTTTTTTTTATTCTACGCCTATACAGAGGATTTGATTTTTTCTCTCTACCCTCGTGTATTCAGCTAGCTCGCAGACAAGAAAAAAAAATGTATGAATATTCTTTTGTTATATTTCAGCCTTAGGACTTTCCCACCCTCAAGAGAATTTAGGAGAAAAACAAACTTAAATTCCATCCTTTTTTTAATATGTATGCATTCATCATCCAGAAAAGAGGCGGTTCCAACACCAAATAAAAATAAACCAGATTCCATTTTTTCACGCGTACATTGGAAGATTTTATTCTTTTTTCTTCTATCTAAAAATTCTAATAAAGCAGACGTTATTATTTTTTCACTAAAATCATCCACAGAATAATGTTTTAATCAATATTCTAAAAATCAAAATATCTTTGTAGCTAAATATTTTAAATAATTTTAATTATTACTGTACTTAACATTTATAGTTAAAATTATCATATACTAATCTTATTACGAAAAACACTATCATGATACCAAATACTATTTCCAATAGTGCTATTTATATTTATTTAACAAATGGAACCAATGTGTGGCCACCAGTTTGAACAAGAACTACACACTCAAACGGTCGACCAGGATGGTATGTGGCACCATTGCGAGCAACACGTTCGATGGTTACTGAACACTTACATCTACCAGTTTGACTGACAAATTCTTTTTCAATTCCTGTTGGAGTTATATGCTGGTATCACCAAATTAGGCCTATATAATTGAGAAGCCTCCTCCTTGAGACAGATCGACGTTATTGAACCCAGGGCTCATGGTTGGAACACTGACATTCAAACCACACATACACACGCCGACTGTGCATATATATATATATATATATATATATATATATATATATATATATATTATTTATTTAAAAAAAATGATAACATAAATATGTTATAAAATCACTACAAAAATAGCCATTTTGTTTCAACACCTCCGGTGTCTTATCAAGGATATATATATATATATATATATATATATATATATATATATATATATATTCAGGAAATATTTTGTCCTCCGCAAATTTCTCGGACATTCAGGCCGGTAAATGTTTAAATACTTAATACTGTTTATTATAAAACAGAGCATTTACTTAAATATTTGTATCTATAAAAAGAATGTATAGACATAAAAATGTCTTAAAATAATTGTCGGACTTCGTCCATTTCATAAAGTGTGACGTCATTTGTTTACATTTGATACGCTATGAGCAGATATGAATGTACGTGAGAGATTCATAGAAGATTGAAGTTCAAATACAGTAAATTCGACCTTGCTAACCGAATGCTCCTCTGTGGCCAAATCGGTTAAGGCACGTCAAGCTAAATGACGGTTCCGTATAAGATACAGGTTCGAATCCTGTCGGAGGACGAATATTTTCTGTGAAAATTTCTCGGATATTCAGGCCGGTAAATGTTTAATACTGTTTATTATAAACAGAGCATTTACTTAAATATCTGTATCTATAAACATAAAAATGTCTTAATTAATTCAATAACCAGGTAGGTAATTAATGTTTTTGCCATTTTAGATATTGGCTGGATGATCTACCTTCGCCACTGTGCAAGTTTGGTTTGCGCTATTATAATAGAATGGTTTCCCTTTGCCGTCTCCACGGTTTTGAGTAAGCCTTCTCTCAGATTCCTACCCAAGTCTAGAGTACCCAGGGTACCATATTTAACTCATAGTTGGTGGGTATCAAATAATGAGATTAGCCCGTTCCTTCTCTTGCATGCGGATTTGTTTTAAAATTTACCTTTTTCTAGCCTTTGCCTAAAGATGCCGGGCATAAAAGGCAGCAGGCGGTTTGAATTCGTAATTTCCTTCTACTCTGTCCTGTTATTTTACCCATAGTTGAAGGCAGAGGGATATTAGTACGCAAGTGAATGTAATGAACTCGACTGGAATTAAAACTCTCCGATTCCTCAATCCGACTCGCTAACCCTTCTGCACCATGTCTCCAAATTTCTCCTTCTCTGTCGGGCTATAAACCATTTTCTTCCCAAAGTCTCTGCCTTGAAATTATTTCCCTGTTACCATTTATATAAAAAATATATATTATAAATTGATTTATTTAAAATATGTTTTTTCGCTACACAGTTCTAACCATGTTTCAAAAATGGAAGCTTTTTTAAACTTTTTTGAAACATGGTTAGAACTGTGTAACGAAAAAAAAAAACATATTTTAAATAAATCAATTTATAATATTAATGCTCTGTAAATTTACATTGAGCACTATTTTGTAAAAATAAAATATCTATAAGAATACCGGATTATATATCTTATTGTTCTTTCTTTTTATTTATATATACATATATATATATATATATATATATATATATATATATATATATATATATATATATATATATAAATAAAAACTAAATACCACCCAGACCAGCCGTGCTTGTCTACATCCTAATAATTACTTGTGGACAATTTATATGTTTCTTTCGACACACACAACAAACCAGCTGGAAATTGTCTGCGGAATATCTTTTCTATCACTACTTTTTGAAACTGATGAGTCTACCGAATGGGTAAATAGATTTTATAGATTCTAATGGAAGACTTTTCGGCTATTACAGTCGCTCGAATTTCTTAATCTAGCGGATTATCTTTTGATAGTCTATAAACATACGCTGATTCGTGAACTTGGTGAATACAAGTAATTTACGACCAATTTTCGCCGATATTCCTGTCACAATGCTTCGGAATTACCCTTTGCATCAAAATGTTGCCTTTATTTGATATAAAAGACGAACACCATTTTTATAACGTGTACCACTTCACAGTTCCCAGTTCTGTCGTTTATATTTCCAAGACCAAAGAAAGAAATGCCATTAAAACGGATTTTAAATCTCAACTCGAAACTCTAATCGATCAAAATGGCATTTGGTTTCTCGAAAGAGATTTTTTTACAGGTTTCCGATGACAACTGTGATCGATTCTACTGGCAATGATAATATTAGTTGCTTCCTTATAAGGAAACATTCGGCATTTATTGATCCGTGCAGCTCGAGGATCAAACTGGCTCGGATCAAAGTAAAGTAGATTCCCTTTGTGCGAACAAACTACATTTTATCTCTCAGTGTTCGTGTCTTCGGACAGAGCGCAACTTAAAAATATTGACAGGTGCCTGTATCCGGGGAACAGGAGTACATCTTTCATTGCACTAAAGTGGGGGAATCGGTAGTGGTTTCGGTTCTTTGTTTAACGGCATATCAACTTCTCATGGGTCATTTACTACCGATATCTAATTTTCTTGGGAACTTTTAAAATAATAGAAATATGATATATGTTATTCTGCTTTCACAATTGAATACATGGTGATGATAACTTAAACAATCACGTGGTACCACTCAGTTGTGGAGCAAGCTGAGTGAAGAACTAATTCAACATAGAGACAGAGCTATTTATGGTGCAATGGAGCATCTCATTATGCTAAAGTGGGATAGTCCATTGCTTGGGCTTTTGTGATTGGCTGCTGGTACCTGAGTGGAAGTATTACTATATAAATACTAGCATGATTTCTCAGTTTGCCAGGATATGTATTAAGTTACAACCTGCTTTATTTTTGTCTGCCAGCTGGACGCTAGTTGGAACTCTTACGCCGGTAAGTGCTTTTTATTATTGTTATTCTACATCTCCTTCCCCCCATCGCGTGTGGGTAGTGGCCTTTGGGGAGGGATGAGTTCCTTTAAACCTGGCTGGTTGTGCGGAAGTAGTCTGGACAATGCCCGAGGGTTTTTGTCCGTGTTATTGTAGACGGCTGAGCAGTGTTTGATGTTATTCCAGCGTCGACTGTTTGTTGCACTGGTGTAGGGGTCTCAGGTATTGCACTAGGTCTTGGAACTGGAATTGTTGGTGTATCCAGTTTCCTGAGAAATCGGCGATTTCGTAAGGTAATTCTACCTGATCCGTCAACTCTGATACGGTATTGGTGGTTGGGGAGGGTTTCAATGACCCGACCTGTTGTGTCCCATCGACGGGTTGTTGGTCTTTGTAGTGCCACTATTTGACCTTTTTTGGGGGGGGGTTTAACGTGTGTGCTGTTCTGTTGTATCGCTCTATGAGACGAGCGTTCCGCCGGGACAAATTTATCTCACGATTTTGTGCTGCGGTTATCCAATTCGCGTGTGGCTTATAGAGTGTTGGGTGGGATGGTATGTAGTCACGTAGTCGGCGGTGGAGTAGTAGTTGAGCAGGGGATAGCCCAATGTTTTGAATGGGCGTATTCCTGTATTGGAGGATGGCTCTTGCTGCACGGTTATTATCCAATGATCCTTGGGCTCCTGTGTTGCCATTTACGATTCTCTTGGCTGTTTTGACAGCGAGCTCTGCTCGACCATTGGATTGTGGGTAACCAGCAGATGATAACCTTTGTTTAACAGCCCAGTCTTGCAAAAATTGCTTGAATGGAAGAGATGTGAAGGGTGGCCCACCATCACTGCTGAGTTCCTCAGGAGCACCGTAGGTTTGAAATATGTCTCGGCAAATCGAAATAATCCTTGAGGCATTCCTTCTCCGTGGCTCAAGTGATATAGATTCAGCCAGCCCGTTAACCTGTCAGCGCATGCTAAGTAACCATGGTTTCCAACATGGAAGATGTCCATGACGATTTGCTGAAATGGCCAATCAGGAGATGGTGTCAAATTGATTGGCTCTTTTGGTTGACTCAGGGCAATTTTTGAGCAGAACGTACAACCTGCTCTAATATTACGAATTGAAGCATTCATCCCGGGCCAATAAACAGATTCATTGGCACGTGCCTTCATGCCAACTTCGCCTTGATGTGCAGAATGTAGGCTATGTAATATTTTTGCGCGTTGTGAGGTGGGGATAACAATTCTTTGATCTAAGAGCACTAACCCGTCGTCAACACTTAGGCGGTGCCTCACTTCCCAATATTCGCGGATTTCAGGTGCAGTGAGGATGCGCGTTCTTTGGAATCCGTTTTGTATTACTTCTATTAATTTTTTTGTATTGCGGGTCGCTGCGTCCCGCCGTACGGATAACGTCTGCTGAGATGAGCTCCAGGTTGTCATTTTGCACCGAATGTTGCTAATAAGGTTTTTGATTTGACCCAGTCATCCATGTTGTCAGACTCTATGATGTCTGATTGAGAGGGTTCAGCAGTGAATACATTTAGGAGTGCCTGTGAGATGTCTGCTGGGTTACGAGAGACAGCATCGGAGGCTCTGTGCCATTTCCCAGGGCAGTGCTGAATGGTGAATCTGTACCTGAGGGTTTTCTCCTTTAACCTGAATAATCGGGGTTTTTGATTTTACTAAGGTCTCTATCTCCGAATAATCCTTTTAGTGGTTCATGATCTGTAACCACTATGAGATTCAGGCAACCCATTACAAAAATCCGACATTTTTCCAATGCCCATGCAATTGCTGCTGCTTCGCCTTCAATAGGTGCATATCTGCGTTCAGCATCAATGCAGAATCTGCTACCAGCAAATATCAGGCGCCAACCTTCAGGGCAGCAAACTGGGGCTTTGTCAGTGGTGCATGAGCAATACTTCTGCAGAAGTAGGAAGCCCATTCCGTCTTTGCTCCAATCTGGGGCAAGGCAGGTTATTCTTTCTTTTTTGAAATGTTGCGATGCCTTTTCGGACTAAGTCAACTATGACCTTCTTTGACTGCTGGAATGCATCCTCCAGGCTTTTATTCCATGTAAAGTGTGAGTCTCGTTTTACGAGATCACGAAATGGAAGCATGACTGGGCTTATTGAATATGCCCAAGCGACTTGGTTGACCAGCCCAAACCATGATCTGGCATCGGTGAGTGTTTTTGGTATTGGGAAGCTCAAAATTGCCTCCAGCATGGATTTAGAAGGGGTTACACCAGAAGATGTTATTTGGAGGCCCCAAACTGCACCGTGTCTTGGCAAAATTGGAATTTTTCTCTATTTATTACGATGCCGTTTTTTGCACAATGGAGGAGAAAATCGAAGGTGTGAAAAAAGGCTCCTTCGATGTCAGAGTCATAGAGTAGGGTGTCATCCACGATTTTTTTTTTTACTTTGCGGGGATGTCTTTTATTACTTCATCATATCTTCGGGTGTAGGCATCGCCAGATGCTAGGTATCCTTGTGGCATTCTCAGGTACATGAACCTTCCCCATTCTGTGATGAAGGTGGTGAGTGGCTGGGACTCTTTATCTAAGGGGATGGAATGATATCCATCAACAGCATCCAACACCGTTTTCTTTTTGTTTAGGTGGCACTTGTAGTGCTAGCTGGAATGGTGACCCTGTATGGTGTGTTTCCCGTTTGCACTGTGAATTCAGGTGTTGGTAGTCTATGGTTCTTCGTGGTTTGCCATTTTTTTTTTTTGCGGTAATTACCATAGTGCTACACCAATCAGCGGGCATGCCAACGGGTACTGGGGTTATGATACCCCTTTTCACATCTTCCCAAAGGGCCTGTCTTACGGGCTCTTTGAAGTGAAAAGGCACAGGAATTGGGTTATGTCTTGCTTTGGGGACTTCTCCTTCTTTGAGGTGTATATGTGCAGTGGGGCCAGACATCGGTGGGAATTCACCATTGTTCTTGAACGCCGTTTCGGCAAATTGATTTAATAGCCAATTCTTGAGCTTATCAATGTTTTGTTCTGTTGGAAGAAAAGGGAGTTTTTGGGGCGTGTTGGAAGTTGTCCCTCGACTTTGCATTGTTTAGGGCTCACGTCCGATTTTTTATGTGTGCTTGTCGAGGGCATGTGTTGCATTGTTGTTTGGGGTAATATTGTAGTTGTAGGCTTCGGGAAGTCTTTGGACAGTATCCCTACATCAATGCAGGCTGCTTTGCTGAAGTATAGCCGCTGAATCTTTTTGCATATGTATAGGGCTTGTTTAGTTGTTCTTCCTTGGACGATGAATTCCACGGGGAGCCAACCCTGACATACGAGCGTAAAGCCTCCCACAGCTCGGACGACTTTTCTTGATGGAATGAGGTTGTCGATAGTGAGCCCCATATTCAGAAGGTGCTTAAGTCCCCCGAGACATATGGTGGCCCCACTGTCAGGAAAGATTGTCATCCTAGTACTGTGATTTCTGGGGATATTCTTAATTTGTCTGGGATCCGGTTTTGGCGA
Organism: Acanthosepion pharaonis; assembly: GCA_903632075.3. NCBI lineage: Eukaryota > Metazoa > Mollusca > Cephalopoda > Sepiida > Sepiidae > Acanthosepion > Acanthosepion pharaonis. The sequence goes on along the minus strand of CAHIKZ030001300.1, from coordinate 204,079 downwards.
AAATGGAACAACATATGCATCAATTTCCCTTATCTGGCCTGTGTCTTTAGACGTATACGTGCCTGTCGTTTGATTGAATGTGATGTGGGCGATAAGCGTGTCCATGGCGGCTTCATTAGCCTCTAGGCTTTTCCTGACCGCTTGAGCTGGTTTCTTAGCCCGGCATACCCTCGATAGGTGATTGGGCTTCCCACAATTACTACATGTTTGTCCCCATGCTGGGCATTTTAGCCGGCGTGATTCAGTTCCTGAGGTGCCATGCTGGTGGCTGCCACAACCTAAGCAAGCCTGGTGGTTTGGTTTAACATTGCAGTTGCAATAGGTGCTGGTACGGATCGCCTCGTTGGCTTGTGGTGTACCCTTCTGTCTGCGGTATGTTGATAGCCGAGCAGCAGCTGTATCTGAAGCACTGGCCATTGAGGTTTGGTCCCGCAATGCTGATTCAAATGCCTCAGCATGACGGATATTTTGTTCAAGGGATTTAAGTGCCCTAGCTTTGGCCAGTAGGTCAGCCTGGAGTGTGTCATTTGCTATTCCACGGATGATCTGGTCCTTGATGTATATATCAGACAGGTCATGTTCACACGAGGGGCAGGTAAAGTTACAATCAACGGCTACGGCTCTGAGGCGGACAAGGTAACTTTGTATTGGCTCATCAGCATCCTGAGACATGGAGGCAAAAGCAAGGCGATGGACAATAGGACTTGACCTCTGGGTGACCAACACTCCTACCATGTCAAGTAGATTATCTGGATCAGTGGTAAAGAAGTCAGGGTGTGTGTTGATTATGGCATTTTGCACAGCCTCATCAGCACAATTGTATAGGTGAATATTAGCTTGGGAGTTTGGCATATTTGTCATCTTGGTAAAGACATCCCAGTCAATTCGGAACTTCCTGAATTGCTGTGGTGTCATCTCGAGATTGAGATGAGGAGGCTTGGCTGCTAGTGCCTGAATGCGGGTTGTCTGGGTGGTGGATTCCTTAGCCTGCTTAATGATACACAGGGCTTCTCCCATTAATGTGACTCCCAGCTCCTTAAGCATAGATCGATCCAGCATTTGAAGGCTCTCGATTGTCAGCTTCTCGTCCGCAAACCTTGTTGCATGAGTTTTGGCCGAGTCGGTGGATATGCCTGCTTCAATGAAGAAGAGTTCCCAATTTTCAGGTGTCATATATCCTGTTCACAGCGCCATGTCGAACAATCACGTGGTAAAGATAACCACTCAGTTGTGGAGCAAGCTGAGTGAAGCACTAATTCAACATAGAGACAGAGCTATTTATGGTGCAATGGAGCATCTCATTATGCTAAAGTGGGATAGTCCATTGCTTGGGCTGTGATTGGCTGCTGGTACCTGAGTGGAAGTATTACTATATAAATACTAGCATGATTTCTCAGTTTGCAGGATATGTATTAAGTTACAACCTGCTTTATTTTTGTCTGCCAGCTGGACGCTAGTTGGAACTCTTACGCCGGTAAGTGCTTTTTATTATTGTTATTCTACATTTGGTTTGTTTTTTCTTTCTTTCGGCATATTAACCTAAATGGATTATTCAATGCCGATAAGATTTCTATTGCTGGCAATATTTTTTTCCAAAAATGTATTGCTGGTAATATTTTTTTCCTACAAAAAATGTATTTCTGATAATATTTATTTTCCTCAAAAATGTATTGCTAGTAATAATTTTTCATAAAAAATGTATTGCTGTTATTATTTATTGCTGTTACCTATTTTTACCCTTTCATAGTGAGTGTTTTGACACCAGATTGAGGTTTAACAATTTACCCAATGCTGGAACCCTAACCTGGTGCTACCGCCCCGGGTCAGGGTAGACCTGGGAACGCCAGCAATTAAGAGGTGGTTCCACGCTCCTCAAAACCTCCTGATCAGAGGCCTTTATCGTCTTACCCAGGACGCGGATGTAGTTTTTCGTCTTACCCAGGATGCGGATATAGTTTATCGTCTTACTCAGGACGCATGCATGTTTGTATGAACATAACTAGAAGAGGTGGTGATACGTGTCTTTCTCGTTGTATTTTAATTGAAGTTATATTTTCGATAAAGTTTGATTTAAGAAATAGTAAGATATTATATGGATTAATATCCTGAAATATTGATTTTTTTGTAGTATTTTAAGCAGGGTTTACTGAACTTGCTATCGCTTTTTTTATTATGTTTTTTTTTTTTATTGTGCATAGTTCTTGGCATGCCGTACAGAATGATGGTGGCTCTTGTTTTAGAACATAAGAAAGCGTTATCATGGAGTGCCGATATGAAGTTTGAACATGAATACTTCATCTTTCTTTGTTTTTAGTGTTTAATACCATTCTTCTATGATAGGTTTGATGCTGTATATTTCAAACGTATTGCTGGTATTTTAACTATAAAAATGTATTTTCATACATTCATTGTATTTTTGTCTTTTATTCTGGGGTTCACTATTTATCCATATCCAGGAAGGTGGTTCCACACACGTCAACACCTCCAATCTCTCGATCAGATACCTTGCTGCCGGATATAGTTAATCGTCATACCCAGGACTAATTGGTAGTAATACCAATGTCAGCATAATTGTTGGTTGCGTTGGCTGGGTTATTTTGGGGCCTGGTCAGTGTGTTCTGAGTCCCAATACTAAACTGGCCTTGTGTCACATTCTGCCAGTGTGTGACAGCAGATAAATACAATCTGCCTTCGGACAGGCCAATTACAGTTTATCTCCCAATAGCTTGTCTGTATTCGGACAGAAACCAACAAATAAATGAGAGATTCCTGCTACCGGATATTCCAACCCAGCAGCAGTACTTCTCTCATTGCCGCAAAAACGGAAGGGCGGTGAAATATCGACGCAAGAGCGACGTTGGTGGGACCAGGCAATTTAGGGACTTGACTAATGTTCACGCAGACTCCCCATATTTTAACCAGCCTGATGCCATGTCCCTCCCACACGCGCTGGGTGGGAGGGGCTTGAATTTAATACCAAGTGTTCTTTACTCATTTTAAATGGGAGGAGGCGCCCGGCCGTTGATAAATTCCAACCCTGCTACAGTATTTTCGTCATTACATTAACAGAAGTTAGATCAGGATAATAACGACTCCAACGTAACAGTGGATCTTGGCCCGCATGCACATTCATGTATATGGTTATTTCACGAAAAAAGACGACCTCGTGCCACATCCTACCCTTCGTGCTGAAGTCAGGTAAGTATTCCTTCCTTGGATATCAAAGAGAAGTATCTATTCCCCTAAGTTCTAATAATAAGCCGGTTCGCGTACGATCATTCAAGTTAAGCCAACGTCGTGCCTGGTCAGTAACTGAATAGCTAAACGCATAAGAATACCAGGTGCTGTACGATTGGATGTGCAAGTGGTGTAATGAAGAACGGCCAGGAATTTGAAATCGGATTGCTGAGGTCTATTTCCAGTTAGGTTCATTATATTCACCTACGAGACAAATACCCTTGGGAAAGGTATAAATATACATTTCTCCACCAGCTATGGATTAATTAGCATGATTTTTCTGTGATGTCAACGAACACTCGTTGCCACTTTTGTGATGCCAACGAGTACTCGTTCTCACTTTTGTAATGCTCGTTGTAGAAGAGATTTGTAATCGCAGATATTAACGCCTTTGAACAATGCTGGGGTCAGACACCTTCAAATATCACTCGCACTAATAGTACTCCCTCAAACAGGAAACTGTATAGTGATCCGAATACAGAAGTAGTATAGTCAATTGAGTAGAGAATAGCGGTCCGTATAGTAATAGAGGAGAGTGGAGAAATAGCAATCCGAATAGTAATAGAGGATAGACTAGAAATGGCGATCAGAATAGTAACAGAGAGTAAACTCGAAATGACGATCCGAATATTAATAGAAGGTACACATATACTAAGTATGTCGATCCGAATCGTAATAGAAGATAGAATAGAAATGGCGATCCGAATCGTAATAGAAAATAGAACAGAAATGCAGATCCGAATAGTAATATAGGATAGACTAGAAATGGCAATCAGAATAGTAATAGAGGATAGAATAGAAATGGTGATCAGAATAGTAACAGAGGATAGACTCGAAATGACGATCCGAATATTAATAGAGGATAGACTAGAAATGGCGATCCGAATATTAATAGAGGATAGAATAGAAATGGCGATCCGAATAGTGATACAGTATATACTAAGAATGACGACCTGAATCGTAATAGAGGATAGAATAGAAATAGCGATCCGAATATTAATAGAGGATAGACTAGAATTAGCGATCCGAATAGTAACAGAGTATAGACGAGAATAGCGATCATCAGTCATCAGCTTCTTCATATATATATATGCGTATCCTTTATGGTCACGTAGTCTAATTAATTCAATAATGAAATCGCCTGCGTTTGCTTTACGTCCAAATTCAAGTGTCGTCAGTGACTCTTTATTCCTATATGACAGACTTGCATTAGTAAATCAATTATTCTTACAATCTAATAATATTTTCTGGCTTTAAATAACCTACAAAACGTTGATAAGCCGTAAGAAAACGAATCAATGATGTAATAACAATGGTAATATTAGTTGTTTTCTTATTAGGAAACATTCGTTATTCATTGATCTGTGTTACTCGAGTTATGCTTTAATTCCCTCGAGTTGGGATTCAAAGTGTAGTACCTGTTTCTGACTTCGGATAGACCGCAAAAAATAAATGTCTGGTCCCGGAGTTTCAAACTATGCGGAAACACTGCCCTGGGAATGAGGGTCGGAGGAATATTGACGTCAGCATGACATTGGTTTCGGGGTCTGGTTAATTTTTAGTTTTGGCCCATATGCACTCTTCTAGGCTCCCCACTTTAAACGGGCCTAGTTCCATATCACATCATCGTGGATGGTTGTGTAAATAGCAAGTATAATACTTGCCTTCGGACAGACAAACTATATTTTATCTCCCAAATCTGATTCTATCTTCGGGGAGAACACAGCAAGTAAACGTGGGATGCCTAGTCTGGGGGATTCCAGTACCTTCAGTACCTTCCTCGGTACCTGCAGTACCTTCCTCATTGCACCAAAGATCGAGGGTTGATTGAATATCGACGCCAGCGCAAACGTTCGTTGCGGGGATAGAGTAACTTTGGGCGTTAATCCAGTCGCAAGCGCTAGGCGTCCCCACATTTAACAGGCTTTGTGCCATATCCCGTCACAATAAATGTATTGTTTATTATCTCTACCTCTAATGGTAAGGGTAATATTAGCCGTTTCTTCGTGAGGAAACCTTAGGCATTCATTAACCGAGCAGCCAGTGCTAATCATGTTATCATTCACTCCATGGTCATCGAGATCAATGTGTAGTATCTGTTTTCTTCAACTCTAACAGCAATATTAATATTACTCACTCACTCACACTCCCTATAGAATCTATCCCTAACCTTTTGTTTGAAGTAGTGTGGAACGTCAACATCTTGATGACGTCATTGTTTTCTCGTGGAGTTATAAGTGATATCCATTTTAGAGGTTGCTGTTGAAAGTCACGAAATGATTTGCTTCTCTTTTGAGCTGATCTCTTTCTTATGACCCATGGCAATGTTTATTTATCTGAAATTAAAAAAATGACTATGAATAATTACACTGTTCCATTTTATTTTCAACAACCCTTCAATTGCATTATAAAATCTCACAACATCAAATAAGTTTTTGTAAATATGTATATCATATTGATTGACTATTTTCATAAAGGACCTAACTTCTGCTCCAGTCATAACCTTCATCCAACATTGCCCTATATTCAAGAAAAATGACGACTGAGAAGTCAGTTTACATATTTGCAACAGTTTCTTCAAATATTTTCTTGCTGGTCAATCAACATTTTGACTTATTACCAATTCTTGATTGGCATAAGAAAATCTGGCTTGATGTAATTAATCTCTCCAATTCCAAAAAATTACTTTCTATTTAACAGCTTCCTTAGGTTTAAAACCAAAAGTAATCTATTAATTGAACTGATTTTTATAATTGCAGGGATTTATTAGATGAAGCTAAAGACTATCACTTAATGCCTGAGAGACGGCCTCTTCTTCAGACATTCAAGACTCGACCTCGTTGCTGTACTGATATCCCAGGAATTATATATGCTGTTGGAGGACTCACTTCATCAGGTAAATGTCTTGCTGGAAAATGTAAATTTTAGTTTTAATTTTTATAGCATCATCAAACTGAAGGCTGCAGAAGCAGGATTAGTATTAATATTCTGTATCGTTTCTCTCTGTTTATATTTGCAACAGTTGCTTCTTCAAATATTTTCTTGCTGGCCAATCAACATTTTTGCTCATTACCAATTCTGGATTTTTTTTTTTCTGCGACATTTTTAAAGCCAGTTTTTTTTCTCCTGTTCTTGTTAATTCTTTCAACTTCTTTTCAGATTATTTTATAATCCCTTTTCAACTTTTTTGTAATTTCCAACATTTGTGTGCACAAGACTTTAACTTTACAATAACTTGCATCTCTTTTGAGCTTATCTCTTTCTTACAACCTATGGCAATCTTTGTTTATCTGAAATTGAAAAAAATGGCTATCAATAACTACACTGTTTCATTTTATTTTCAACAACCCTTTAATTTCATGATAAAATTTCACACCATCAAATAAATTTCTGTAAATATATATATAAATAAATTGAAGTGTATGTGTGTCCATTCAACACGCAATTAGAAATTAAACAAATAACTCGTTTAAAGTTAAATTTAAATATAAAAAAAAAGTGGAAAAAAAGTTTCATTACTAAAGGTTTAACTTTAATTTTGCTTTCCATCTCAATTGCAATTGATATCGTCTAATTAAACCATAATTAAAATTTAAGAGGGGCATGGTATGTTTCTCTAATGTTTTTTAAGAGTTACTTTATGTGAAGTGATCATAAAGAATGATGATTTTTAAAAGAAAATAAAGATTGTGTGAAAAATAAATGTAAACAAACTACGGAGATCGATTGTGTATATGAAGAAAAATTATGCCGAATTAAGGTGTCGAATAAAGATAAAATAATTTTATTATTTCAATTTCTTATAAATTTAATGTACATAGGATGCTGAAGGTAAAAGACTGAAGGCCCAAAAGCACCCTCGCCGGAGCTATCCTAAATTCTGCCTGAAGGGTGTCTTCTAGGCTAGCTTCTAATAAAAATTAATATAATAAGCTGAAATTCACAAAGTATTTTTCTCATATAGATGTTTTGAAAATTTTACCGCCACAAGTTAATATTAATTTTATTGCAAAAACATATCAATGAGAAAATCTGGTCTAATGTAATTAATCTCTCCAATTCCAAAAATTACTTTCTATTTAACAGCTTCCTTAGGTTTTATGTTAGGTTTTATTGCTTCTGTCAAATCCTCTTTGCTTGAATATTGTTTTCTGTTCTCATTTACATCTCTTTTAATGGTGGACCACAAGTTTTTAATTGGATTAATACCTGAAGAAGCTGGTAGCCATTTCATTCATTTGGTGTCTTTGAAACTTATTTTTTTTTTGGCAAAGTTGACCAGAATCAACTTTGCAGTATGCAAAGGTGCATTATTTTGCATAAAGATAATCTTTAGCTGGAAGCATCTTGGTTGGGGGTCAGTACCACTCAAAAAATGACTTGTCTAAGAACTTACACTAATTCTCTGGATTTATTTTGATAATATCATCAACTTTGGTTAGGCCTATCTAAACATTATCTCCAACCCCCCATTGTTTTCTATATCGTATTGATTGACTATTTTTATAAAGGACTTAACTTCTGGTACAGCCATCATCTTCATCCAACGTAGTCCTATATTCAAGTAAAAATGTGAATTTTTGGCTAGAGGCATGAAAACAACCAGTTTTATTAATATTCGGTATCTTTTCTCTCTGTTTATATTTGAAACAGTAACTTCAAATATTTTCTTGCTGGTCAATCAACATTTTTGCTTATTACCAATTCTTTATTATTCTCAGATTTTTTTTCTGCAACATTTTTAAAGCCAATTTTTTCCTCCGGTTCCCGTCAATGCTTTCAACTTCTTTTGAGGTTATTTTATAATCTATTTTCAACTTTTTGCAATTTCCAAGATTTGTGTGCACAAGATTCTACCTTTACAATAACTTGCTTCTCTTTTGAGCTTAGCTCTTTCTTATGACCTATGGCAATGAATATCAATAACTACAGTTTCATTTTATTTCCAATTTGATAAACAAAACTTTTTAAAATTTAAATTACATAATAAAATCTCACACCATCAAATAAGTTTTTGTAACTACAGTAAAACTCGGCCTTGTGCCACATGCAACCCTCGTGGGGGATGGCTAGATACCGAATCAAGTCGAGCTTCTCGACTTGACGGTCGAACTTTCTGCCCCTGAGCAGAAAGGAACCCGGACGAGGCTCCGCCGAAGGGCAGAATCTCGTTCGGGGAGAATGACCAACCCGATCTCGTTTATACGGGTTATACGGGCATTTTTTGGTCGAGCCTACGGGCTCGTGAAAAACCCACGTTAAACTCGGCCTTGTGCCACATGCAAACTTCGTGGGGGGGCTAGATACCGAATCGAGCCGAGCTTCTCGGCTTGACTGTCGAACTCTCTGCCTCTGAGGCAAGTAAATATCGAATCGAGTCAAGCCGATAGTAGTTCACTCCAAACTAGACTGACAGTCATACTAACACCTTCCACATCTTGTATTATTATTTCATGTAATATACCTTCGTTATTTCTACTCTTGTGATCGTGTTGTTCTTCCTTGATTCTAACCTGGGCCATAACAGAAGTATAATGAGATATTAAGAACGAGAGAAAGAAAAAGAAAAGAGAGGAATGAAGAATGATGGGATATTAAGAAAAAAGCAAGAAAGGAAAAAAAATGGAGTTGATATTAAAATATAATTCATGGTCTAGACAAGTAGTTCCACTCCTGACAGCACAGCATAACGTTCGGACAAGAACGATATTTCATTAATTCTTTGCGGATAACATATTTTTATAAGGAATCATAATTCCATGAGGTTATTCTGACCTTGGCAATATTCCATCTGTACTCTGTGTTCGTCCGATTCTTTATTTTAATCAGAACAACATAGCATTTGTGAATACATATCGCGGGGAAAGAAACCTACATTATCGAAAGAACAAATTCAACCTATATAAAAATGGTATTGCATTTTATTCGAATTCTGTGAAATTATATCCCATAATAAATGCTGCTCTATTGAGGCGACTTTCTGTCACTCAATGCATTGGATTCAAACGTTTTTAGTTCATGGCCTACTTTGAAACCATACTTTTTCTGTTGCCCATGAAATTATTTTAAGGTAAAAAAAATACTTCCATTTTGTGACCCATTTTGTGGCCCATATATTTGGCTGGTGGCCAAATTTACAAAATTACAAAATTTCTGTGGCCCACCTGAAATTTGCCATGGCCCATTTGGGCCATAGGTTGGGAATAGAACTCATTGACGTAGTGTAATGGGTAGCAAGCATGACAATTAGGACTGAATACTGAGTTCAATTCTCACTGTGTGCTCCATATTAGGAGCTTTCTGTCACATCTAAGCTATACTTTATAAATTACAATACTTGTCGAATATCACCTGATGTTAAAATTCAATTGAAGAAGTTGACGACAAATTCTCAGAGAAAAAGTTTAGGAACCGAAACAGATGTTATTTTTTGTATGAAAAGACGTCTATAAATGGAAGAGACTTATTGACAGTTAAAGAATAATAATTTCTCTGTGTCTTTTCTATAAATACTTTCATGGTAATTTTTTTGAATGAGTTCTACTCTATGGTACCTTGACTTTTTTAATTTAAGCACCGTAATCGACTGGCGTCTAGATCTCATCAATTTACACTTAAGCTGGTTAGATGTAACCGGAAATTCTATGCTAACAGTTTCTTTTCTCGCACTTCTCGCTTGTGGAACTCCCTTCCGGATCCATGCTTTCTAACCAACTTTAATCTTAAAAAATTTAAAAGCAATGTAAGTCGCTATCTAATGTCCTTCTGATTACTTTCTTATTCCGGCTCATTATTAATTATTATGCTCCTTATTCTTCCAAACCTTGTAAACCCTTGCGTCTTAGTGGCTTTACTGCCTTTATTGGGGTGATACGGATTAAAAAAAGGAAATTATTACAGTTATATTGAGTTTGGTCTTAACGAGGTAGCCTAACTTCGTGGCGCTGTGCCAGACTTTAATTTGAAAAATTTAAATGCAATGTAAATCGCTATCTAATTTCCTCCTTTTCTCTAGCGCTCATCATTAATGCTTCTATTCTTAATTCTTCCACACTCAGTAACTTTTATGCTTTAGTGGCTTTATTGCCTTGTAAGGGGTGATACCGATTAAAAAAAAATAGAATATGATGATTATTATTGTAGCCATTATCTTTCGAGGACTTGGGTTATTTCTGAGATGATTGTTCAAAAAATAAGGGGAAACTAAAACCAGCTAAAACATTAAATTATTGAAGATAAATAGTCTTGGAGCATTGCGAAAACTTATCAGTCTATTGATATACAGAGCGATTTACCAAATATTGCTGTTGAGAAAATTTATCAGGAATAACAAGAAACTAAAAACTGCAGTGTTACAAAAGACTTGCTTAAAATTAGCAGATATGATTTAATCATGACTCTAAGATTGCTCCTTATCGTTCGGTTCCAGCAAAAAGTCTTAATTAGCATTCCTGGTCTGATAATAAATAAAATCTCTTTCATCTCATTCAAAATCGTACGATCTGTTTATCTTTCCTGTGAGACGCTGATTAAGATTAGGATTAAATAAATATTAAGCAAAACCTTCTCAGACGAAATCACTTATTCCGAAGACCAAAACAATGGACAACAAGTAGAGAACATAAAAATGTTCGTACAAATTTCTCAGCTTTAGCTAATCTTTCCCGAAGTAATTAGCTTAAAGAACTATCTAAAATGATCGCTACTAATTCCATTAAAAAGTATGAGTCGCTTCGGGATAAGAGAATTTTTTAAACACTTCTTACAAAATCTTTTGAGGAAAATATTAGTTTTCAGGTGTTTTTTTTATTTTTATTTTTTATCTTTTATCAAACTCTAAAATGATAACAGTCAATTTTTTCTCTTAGTAAAAGTTGTATTGTTGTAAATCTTTGTAGGTTTTTATTATTTTCTATTTTATTTTATTTTATTTTATATTTTTTATTCTTAAAAACTTTTCTTTATCAAGGCTTTTCGATCGTCAAAAGACAAAACTTGTTTTTATCCATATTGTCTTTTTAAATATATATATTTTTGTAACTGAATTGTAATCCACATATATATTTGTGTGTGCATTTATATATATATATATATATATATATATATATATATATATATATATATATATATAAAATCTCTTTAAACAATAGACATGAATTAACGGTTTTTTGCCGACATCATCAAATTTTTGCATTGAATAATTAGCATAAAAACAAACAAACAAACAATAAAATAATTTTTCAAATCCATAGTCCCAATAAATAGTTTAAATGCCCTACAAAAAAGATAACCCTTTATGAAGTCGTCAAAAAACAAATGTTAGCGATTTACGATAGTTTTTAAATACACAAAACCCTTTCAGAAAAGAATAAAAAATAGAATAAAAAAATAAATAAATCTCCATAGACGCTTAACCAGACTAGACGATGTCATCATCCGCTTTAAATTTAGACACCCCAACCTTACCCTGACTCGACATCTGTGAATGTAACCGAGATATTGATACAAATTATTAACACCTTACGCCCCTTTTTCTTTAAACAATTGCTCTAGCCAATACCATAGAAATTTTGATTTTAATAATGAATATGCTTATAAAACACGTAAATTTCAGAAATAAGTTATTCCAAAAAAAATTTCGCTTGACAATGGAACAGAGCTTGGTACGTTAATTCAAATAATTATATTGAAGTTTTCGGCTCTTGTTTTGAAACATGAGAACTCTTATTTAGCGTCTTGGAATCATATTTTTAAATAAATAATTTATATATATATATATATATATATATATATATATATATATATATATATATAATTAAATGGACAAAGTCCGATAATTATTTTAAGACATTTTTATACGTTATTTTTATAGATACAAATATTTAAGTAAATGCTCTGTTTATAATAAACAGTATTAAACAACATTTACCGGCCTAAATGTCCGAGAAACTTTCATAGAAAGTATGCGTCCTCCGACAGGAATCGAACCAGTACCTGACGTGTTTTTACCGATTGAGGTCGATTTTACTGTTTTTAAACTACAATTTTCCACGATTTTCTCACGTACATTCATATCTGCTCGATGCGTATCCAAATGTAAACAAATGACGTCACACATTAAGAAATGGACAAAGTCCGACAATTATTTTAAGACATTTTTATGTTTATATATTCTTCTGTATAGATACAAATATTTAAGTAAATGCTCTGTTTTATAATAAACAGTATTAAACAACATTTAGGCTATAAAACGGTTCCGTATAAGATACCGGTTCGATTCCTGTCGGAGGACGAAAATAATAATGATAATAAATAATGCTAAATAAATAATGATAATATATAATGATAATAAATAATGATAAACAAATGATGATAATAAGTAAGTATAAATAAATAATAATAATAATAATGTTAATAACTAATGATAATATATAATGATAAATAATTATATAATCATAATAATGATGAATAAATAATGATAATAAATAATGATAAATAAATAATAATAAATGCTAATAAATAATAATAAATGCTAATAAATAATAATAAATAAATAATAATAAATGCTAATAAATAAGGCTAATAAATAATGATAAATAAATGACAATAAATAATGATAATAAATAATGATATAATAATAAATAATGATAAATAAATAATGTTAAAAATAATAATAATAATAATAATAATAAATAATGATAATGAATAATGATAAAAATAATAATAATAAATAATGATAAATAAATAATGATAATGAATAATGTTAAAAATAATAATAATAATAAATAATGATAATGAATAATGATATAATAATAAATAATGATAAATAAATAATGATAATAAATAATGTTAAAAATAATAATAATCATAATAATAATAATAATAAATAATAATATAATAATAATAATAACAAATAATGATAATGAATAATGATAAAAATAATAATAATAATAAATAATGATAAATAATGCTAAAGAAATAATGATAATTATCAAGGATAAATAAATAATGATAACACCTCATGTCAGAAATTCAAGCGTAAATATGTTATTCAAGAAAGTTAGTCGAAAATGTCGTTATTTTTCATACTTAAACTGAACAAACTATAAAAAATATCTATGTAAATATTAAAAAGACTTCATCCAAAACTTTTTTCTGTCTTTTCGCGTGATAGAGGTATTTATTTATTTATTTTTTTTTTTAATTGCTTCTTTTTTGAATCTCCGAAATATCTCCGTGTGATATCTGTTTTGGTATTATTATTAAACGCCTAAGAGGGGGCGGGCTACATTCTATAAATACGTAAATGCGGAAATAAACAGAAAGCTGTCTCTAAATATGGAGCTACGTCAGGATATTGTAACAGTTTGCGATCACCCAAACTGTGGAGCGCTCATTGCGAATTCAAAATTACTCTTTGCTTTGAGGCACTGGAATAGAAAATAATTTTTTTTTGTTTTCGGGGTATATTTTGTTTGTTTTATCTTTGTTTATTTGTAAAAGAACGCTTTTTTTTTTGTTTACCCGAACGGATTTGAAATCTGTACGAATCTTAAAACAGTTCCGAGCCACAGGAAGTTTTTTTGTTCTCATTTTTATTTTGAGTTCATCTATCCTTTTCTGCATCAAATTTTATCACTTATTGGCTTCCTACTTATTTATTACTTGTACGCGTTTTACAATTATGTTCCCGCCGTACGGATCCCAAGAGCCACTCGAGGTAGAGGGTTACAAAGTAAGAGATACAGTTAATAAAGATATGTGGGGAAGATAACGTTTAAGCTTAGACTTGAAAGCAACGTTTCGTGGGAAGAATTTGAACAACGTGGATAAGAATGGGAACGAGGGTGCTTCGCTACAATGTGTGTGTCATGGCAGGTCTTAGCCTTGAAGATTAGAAATGGTGGAACTAAGGAATGTACTTCGTCTGAACGCTTTCCATGGAAGTAACGACAGAATAGCGAGAGGCCTAAGACGTCCTAATCACTCACAAAGACACAGAGACGCTTGGAGTCTGTCAAGACTAAAAAGAGAAGACTGTTTAGCTCCTGCCCATATATCGAAAGTGTGTGTGTGTGTGTGTGTGTTTGTGTGTGTGTTTGCGTTTCTCTGTGTATTAATTTTTGTGTATACTTGTTTATGTGTATGTGCGTGTCTAGCTAGTCCTTTGAACCAAATACAAGTACCGTCCGGAATAGTCATGCCGGTCAAAATTTTACAACTTCTAAGCCCGCCGGTTAACATAAACATTCCGCTGGCAGTTTTAAATGTTTAATAAACGCTCCGGTTTGGATAATGGCTCTAGATTTTTTTTAATACTAACATATTGTTATGGTCCGGTTCCTTGTACCACGGTGATAGTCCAAAGTAGAACCAATAAAGAAGAACTCGAAGGCGGATATGGAATAACACAAATATACAGGGTGTTTCAAAAAATTTGATATCATTTCGCAATCTAATAACTTTGTTAGATCTCCTTCAAATGACTACAAATTTTAATAGCATCTTTATGTTTAAGGTTTGTTTTATGTTTTTATGTCTTTATGTTTTTGTGTTTTTCTTATTTGTATTTTTATGTTCTTTAATCTTTAATCTTTTTCTTTCCAGGTATAAAAATGCCGTGTCTCAGGCGGCGCGCATATTGAACATTTGTGAAATCGTTCACATAATCCACATGCTCTTGAATTTCTCATTCAGATTTGGAAGAATAAATCTTATGATATTCAACATTAATACTTTTTAAATTTCATTTGCCTTAATCATGTACTTTCTGTGATATTTACATCTCAAAGGATATCAAATTTTTTGAAACACCCTGTATTATAAACAGGAATATATACAGAGAGGTAGAAAAGTGTTAGTACGAACAATCAGGTTTGGTAGTAATTGTCTGAACGCGACTCTGTTTCGGCCTGCCTCTGACTCGACTGACTGACTCGCTCGCTCTGACTGACTGGCGGACTTCTGATGGACCTCACTCCAGACTTCAGACTGAACGGTATTTAGTCACCCCCAGCCACGAGGGCATCATGTGGCACAAGGCCGATTTAACGTGGGATCTCCGAGCCCGTGGGCTCGGCCAAAAATATGCCCTTTGAACCCGTATAAACGGGTTCAGGGTCGGTTTACCTCCTCGAAAGAGACTCCGCCCTTCGGCGTAGCCTCGTTCGGGTTCCTCCCCGCCCGAAGGAAGAGAGTTCAACCGATCAACCGATCAGCCGGTCGCCCGACTTCGGGATGGATTCTCTACTTCCTCTTGAAGTGCCGTATTTATTACGTATCGAATAGTCCATTATGTTATCATGGGTAAGGTCCCATAACAGTATGGAATAGTCCATTATGTTATTATGGGTAAGGACCCATAACACATATCAACCTGTATAAATGGTATCCCCATTTTGCAATTTGTACGTTGGTCTGTCCCTTTTGCTGACAATCACTGATTCTGACTTCTTGCAGTAAAAATTTAATAATACATGTCTGAACCCCATTAATTACGGTTCTAGATTTTTTAAAACGACCAGATCACCCTAAATAAAGCTCGTGGGCCACTCCAGGCAGAGGCTTAAAGTTAGCAAAAAAAAAATAATGCTTGATGAGGTGTATGATATATATTCTTCTTCTATGTGTCGTATCCCTTCAGGACGTTGGCGATCATGGCTCTCCACAATGTTCCTTTCTTTGTAGCTCTTAATAAATTTTGTCTTTTTGTTATTTATTGCAGACCCTATTTCGTCAACCATTTACTCAAGTTCACTTGGTAGGTTGTGCGTTGTTTCCCTCTTTTTCTCTGGACTTCAATCTATCCTGTGGGTATCAAATTTCCCAAGCCTTCTTTCTCATCATGTACCCTAAGAATTCTATCTCTCTCTTCTGGATTCTAAGTACAAGTGTCCTTTTTGGTTTCATTTTTATCTAAAACTTCGTCGTTGCTCACATGTTCAGTCCACGGTATTCTCAGCATCCTTTTGTAGAATCACATTTTTGTTGCTTCATGTTTCTACTTCCTTTGTTGAGAGATTGTCCAACATTTACTGCTATATAGGCGCACTAATGTTACGTAATAGTTCACTACTCCTTTCTTTGTCTCTAACGAATTTTTTCTTTTACTTTAATTTTAGAATGCAGCTTTCGCTATTCCCTTGAATTTTCAGTGTCGCAGTCTCCGTCCAAATATTTAAATTGTTGTACTTGTTTAATTTTGGTATCCCCAATTTGTAATTTGCATGTTGGTGTGTCCCTTTTGCTAACAACCACCCATTCTGACTACTTGCAGTAAAAATTCAATAATACATATCTGAGCCTACTAATTACATATGTCTTTTATCGCGACAGCGTCATCGATTCTTAAAAAAAAACCCAAATGATTGCATGCTGCACACAACGTCGCCTGTTCTTTGTAGCTCTTAATAAATGTTGTCCTTTTGTTATCTGTCCTAAACCTTCTTTCGTCATCCATTTACTTAAGGTCTCTCGGTAGTTTTTGCATTGTTTTCCTCTGTTTATTTTTTTCCTTAAATCTGCCATGTGTACATCGAATATTCCAAGACATCTTTCCTCACTATGTGTACTAGAATTTTCTATTGTCTCTTTCGAATCTTGAGTATTAGGTTTTCTTTTGTTTCCGTTTTCTCTAAAATTTCGTAGTTGCTCATATGTTTGGTGTATGGTATTCTCAGTATCCTTCTGTAGAACTACAAAAGAAAAAGTCCCGGGTTACGATGATAAGAGGAAAATAAAGACTGGCACATTAAATGAAGATATCCTGATTGAAATATCGTCGGAAGCAGAGACACTGAAAAAAAAAAAAATAATAATAATAAAAAACCTGCCGTGCCAAATAATTATATTTCAAGGAAGGGGAGAAATTGGGGAAAAATCTTGCCGGGAATCCTTTTTCGATACACAAGAGTATGCGTATGTGTGTGTGGACGTGTGTGCGCTCATTTCTGCACATCTTTGCGTATTCGTATGCGTTTGCGAGTGTGCGTGTTTGTGTATGCGTTAATTTGATATTCAGTGTGTGTGCGTGAGTGTTTGTGTTACAGTACTTGCAGCATCAACAGCCACACGCATATACACACAAACGGAGAGAGAGAGAAAGAGAGAATATATGTGTATTTATGTGTTTATCAGTATTTTGCTCTTCTGATGGCCCGATCAAATGAGGGACTCACCATTTTTGAAAATGGCGAAAACTATACTAGCGGCATCAACAACAGCACATACAAAGATCGACACACACACACACACAGACAGAGAGACAGATACACAGACACTCATTCACACACAGACAGACAGACCCAGAGATAAAAGCGACATCAATAACCACACACATAAATATAGACACACACACACACACACTCAGACAAATACACACAGAGACAAACACACACATAGACATGCAGACTCAGAGATAAAAGCGACATCAACAACCACACACATAAATATAGACACACACACACACACTCAGACAAATACACACAGAG
This sequence comes from Acanthosepion pharaonis, assembly GCA_903632075.3. NCBI lineage: Eukaryota > Metazoa > Mollusca > Cephalopoda > Sepiida > Sepiidae > Acanthosepion > Acanthosepion pharaonis. Next base: position 186,353 of record CAHIKZ030001300.1, on the reverse strand, counting down.
ACAAACACACACATAGACATGCAGACTCAGAGATAAAAGCGACATCAACAACCACACACATAAATATAGACACACACACACACACACTCAGACAAATACACACAGAGACAAACACACACATAGACAAACACACACATAGACATGCAGACTCAGAGATAAAAGCGACATCAACAAACATACACACAAAGATAGACACACACACAGACCGGCAAACACAAACACACAGAGACAGTCAAACCTAGAGATGAAGCATATATTACAAAATTATTTAAATTGTTGTCCTCAGTTTGTTTCGACTCGTGAGACGTTTCGGACGTTATAAAAACCAGCCTTCTTCAGCTGTAACAATCTCGAAATGTCGACCTGATTCCTATAAGCAATTTTTTGTCATATAATCCCACTCCACTGCCCAAGCTACGAGAGATAATAAGTCTAGATTAATTATTTCTGACTTCTGTTATTTTAAGCTTTCTCTTAATTCCTCTCGGAGATTGTGTATGGATTTCACTATAGGACCCCATTCGTTCGAAGCGGTTTTATCCAGCTGACAGTTTCGATATTGCTGGACATTCCAACTTTTCCAACTTCCAACATAAATTCTTTGCAGCCGGTCCATTATTGCTGGAGAAAGAAGTGACCATTAGTAGACGTGAGAAACCTATTTCCCCGGAAAATTATTTTAATCGAAACATTTTGTAAATTCCAACCAAACTACTACTAGCTAGCCAGTTAACGAACGCAGAATGCATCCTTCTTAGGCAGTGGGTAGTATTACTACAAGCTATGGGGGTGACATAATGGATATAATGGCTATTATTTGCATTGGATATGCGGGTGATATAATGGCTAGTATTACCAATGAATATGCGAGTGATATAATGGCTACTATTAACATTGGGTATGCGTGTGATATAATGGATATTATGGCTAGCATTACCAATGGATATGCGAGTGATATAATGGATATAATGGCTAGTATTACCAATGAATATGCGAGTGATATAATGGTTAGTATTACCAATGGATATGCGAGTGATATAATGGATATAATGTTTAGTATTACCAATGGATATGAAGACTGATATAATGGCTTGTATTACCAATGGATAAGCGAGTGATATAATTGATATAATGGCTAGTATTACCAATGGATATGTGAGTGATATAATGGATATAATGGTTAGTATTACCAATGGATATGCGACTAATGTAATGGATATAATGCTTAGTATTACCAATGGATATGCGAGTGATATAATGGATATAATGTTTAGTATTACCAATGGATATGCGAGTGATATAATGGATATACGGATGATATAATGGCTAGTATTACCAATGAATATGGCTCCATGATTTCCAGCCAACTTCAATCTTCATAAATTTAAACTCAATGTCAATTGCTCTTTACTTTGGTTACTCTTTTTGTTCACACTCATTAATAATCTTGTACACCCTGTAACCCCTTGAGTCTTAGTGGCTTTACTACCTTACATAGGGTGAATTCGATTAAAAAAAATCTGCCATTGAGTTACAAGGTAATTTATGATTCTACGGGAAATCTTTAATGTTTTAACGCCAATAAATATTTGAATGCAGTTTCTGCATCTTTGCAACGTCTTTTGGGTTTTAAAAGATTGTGAAGATGGTTCAAAAAGTAGCAGCCAGTTGGCGGGAAATTTGAGGAATGTAGAAACTGTGCCAATGTCTCGTAAACAACATCGGTTAGCTTCTGTGTAATGCGGGCAACATATGACCGAGCATTGTCATGAAGAATTGGTACAGTGTCGATTAATCAATTCCGGTTGTATCTTGCTCAACTGAATGTGTATTTCATCCAGCTTCTGGCAGTAAACCTCAGCAGGAGTGATCTGGTTAGATTCCAGAAAGCTATAACTGATAACGCCGAATGGTGAACAATCAGAAAGTGATCATTATCATCTGTTGGTGGAATTTCGATTTTTTGAACGTCTTTGGGTCCTTCGTCATGATCAAGACATGGAATCAATCGTCGATGATTGTCAGAAAGAACTAATTTCTCATTAGGATATCGTTGCCAGTCTTGTGTGTATATCTTTGAATCTCACTCGTAATTTAATTTTGGTCTTCCTTTTTTTTCTTTGATTTGTTTATACCAATACTGTTTTTATTTTCTTTTTTTTTTCACTTGCAATTCATTTATTATTTGTATTAATTGAAGTGAATTTAGTCTTCGTCCTTTTTAAAAAACTTTGAATTACTAGTTCTGTTTTTTTTTTCTGACTTATGCAAAACAAAAAACAAAAAACGAGCTACTTTCTCTGGTTCCCAAAATGCATGAATTTAATCGTGCTACTAGGTTGGCATACAGGTCCCACCCTTTCACTGTCGAAACGGTTAAATATAGCCGTCTCTTCTACTCAAACAGATTCTTCTCTTGCACTTCCCTTCAGTGGAACTCCCTTCCTACTACTTGCTTCCCTGATAGCTATAATCTTCAAATATTCAAATGTAATGACAACCGACATCTTCTCTTTATCCTTTACTCAAGCATCCTCTTTACTTCTGCTCTCATATTTCTGTAAACCCTTACATGTTAGTGGCACCCACGCCTTGCCTGGGGTAATATGCTTAAAAAAAAGTCATTATTTGGTTACGAAATGGATCATTCACAGATGTAGCATTAAACACACTATCAATTCTTTTGAGATGTTCCTATATTGTTGAAATGTAGACACCCATTTATCTGAGACATTTCACTGACACATTGACGTAGATTTTGTTCGACTCGTGTTGTCAATTGCAGATGCATGTTCCCAGGCACCATGATCTTCAAGACTCGTATCCCCACTACGGAACTTCAGAAACCAACGCCGTATTGTCGGATTAGAAATGGATCCTTCACCGTTGGTGATGACAACAGTTTGGAAAGCATTATGACCAAGCTTGTATTAATTGAATAAAGTAAACGCATCTCTTCTTTTTCTCATGTTTAAGATGAGTTTTATATAATATTTTAAGTTAAATTCTGAAAGAGATGGGGATATAATTAACAAAGAGGACACCTTAATCATTCACAATAAGAAATATATATATATATATATATATATATATATATATATGTAAGGTGTGCTATATTTATGGGATAAAGTGCTCAATATCAGAGATAGAGCGTATGTAAATATAAATATAAAAATGAACATTGAAGTCAACACCCAGAGGCGACAGGCTGTTTCATGCTAGACGGAATCCTGAAACAGCCTGTCGCCTCTGAGTGCTGACGAAATTGTTTACTTTGATATATATATATATATAGAGAGAGAGACAGACAGATAGAGAGAGAGAGAGAGAGAGAGAGTGTGTGTGTGTGTGTGAAAGTATTATAATAATAAATTAGATCATTTTTTTTCTAAAATCGGCCATTATTTTCTGACCAATTTAAAAAAAATACTGTTAAAATGATTTACTCAGAATTTAATATTTTCATTTCTGAGATACTTTTTCTAATTTTGTACTATTTTTCTCATCTTGGTTGATATAAATGTTATTATAGACACAACGTTTCAACCAAGTACCCTCTGGCCATCATTAGGAAACCATTATTTTCGCTGAAATAAGATATCAGCTGATTATTGTTATTTTGTCCCTGAAATATTAGTTATTAATTATTCAACTCTTATCAGTGAAAACAATAGTCACCTGATGACAGCTTCAGGGTACTTGGTCGAAACACTGTCTGGAACAACATCTATATCAACCAAGATGCGAACAATAGCTTGAAATCTCTATCAGAAAGATTATTAGAGAAATAGCGAACTACAACTATCAGCCGGTCAAAAGGTATTAAGCTCGACTTTGTTATGGCGACCTATCTGCATTAGAATGAATTCTTCCTCTTTCGTAAATACTAACCTGCGAGACTTCCTAAGGAGGCAATCGCGACACAGTCTTTGACTGTGTGCGACTTCTGTAGAACTCTCTGCTTTAGCGGAGAGGAACCCGGACGAAGTTTTGCCGAAGGACGTAGAGAGATCCCGAACCCGCTTATGCTGGTTCTAAGGGGATATTTTGGCCGAGTCTAAGGGCTCGGAGAAACCCACGTTAAACTCGGCCTTGTGCCACATATATTCCTTGTTGGTGGGGCGGGATATCGGCTGTCGGGACACAGTCTCTGATTGTCTATCGAACTCTCTGCTTTAGTAGAGAGGAACCCGGACGAGGCTTTGCCGAAGGACGTAGAGACATCCCGAACCCGCTTATGCTGGTTCTAAGGGGATATTTTTGGCCGAGTCTACAGGCTCGGAGAAACCCACGTTAAACTCGGCCTTGTGCCACATATATTCCTTGTTGGCGGGGATATCGGCTGTCGGGACACAGTTTCTGATTGTCTATCGAACTCTCTGCTTTGGTAGAGAGGAACCCGGACGAAGCTTTGCCGAAGGACGTAGAGAGATCCCGAACCCGCTTATGCTGGTTCTAAGGGGATATTTTTGGCCGAGTCTACAGGCTCGGAGAAACCCACGTTAAACTCGGCCTTGTGCCACATATATTCCTTGTTGGCGGGGATATCGGCTGTCGGGACACAGTTTCTGATTGTCTATCGAACTCTCTGCTTTGGTAGAGAGGAACCCGGACGAAGCTTTGCCGAAGGACGTAGAGAGATCCCGAACCCGCTTATGCTGGTTCTAAGGGGATATTTTGTCCGAGTCTAAGGGCTCGGAGAAACCCACGTTAAACTCGGCCTTGTGCCACATATATTCCTTGTTGGTGGGTGGGGGGTATCGGCTGTCGGGACACAGTCTCTGATTGTCTATCGAACTCTCTGCTTTGGTAGAGAGGAACCCGGACGAGGCTTTGCCGAAGGACGTAGAGACATCCCGAACCCGCTTATGCTGGTTCTAAGGGGATATTTTTGGCCGAGTCTACAGGCTCGGAGAAACCCACGTTAAACTCGGCCTTGTGCCACATATATTCCTTGTTGGCGGGGATATCGGCTGTCGGGACACAGTTTCTGATTGTCTATCGAACTCTCTGCTTTGGTAGAGAGGAACCCGGACGAAGCTTTGCCGAAGGACGTAGAGAGATCCCGAACCCGCTTATGCTGGTCCTAAGGGGATATTTTGGCCGAGTCTAAGGGCTCGGAGAAACCCACGTTAAACTCGTTTTTGTGCCACATATATTCCTTGTTGGTGGGGGGGGATATCGGCTGTCGGGACACAGTCTCTGATTGTCTATCGAAGTCTCTGCTTTGGTAGAGAGGAACCCGGACGAGGTTTTGCTGAAGGGCAAAGTTTCGTCCGGGGAGGTAGACAGATCTTGAACCTGTTTATTCGGGTTCTAAGGGAATAGTTTTGGCTCGGAGAAACCTACGTTAAACTCGGCCTTGTGTCACGTACATACCTCGTGGGGGGACTTTTAATTATTGGCAGTCTGGAAGCAGTGTAACCTGACGGTTTGCATGGACACTTCTACCTGCTGACTACTAACACTCTTATTTTGTATATTACAATACCCTTGTTCAACCTACCTTCTTCTTTCCGTTTCTTTCTTTCTTGCTCCTAACAGGTCACAACAGACTTGAACTGAAAAGTTATAGATTGCTTAAGCATCCCCCAAGAACGTAAAAAAAAAAAAGTTACTAAAATGCAAGGCGTTACTAAGAGAGACGAACTGGGAAACATTTGAAGCTATCAAAATAAAAGTTATCCAGGAGAGAGAAGATAAAGTTTAACGTTACTTTTAAATTTTTGAACATCGTCGTTGGTAGGAATGCCAGAATACGAAAGAGTGTTCCACTGTTCCACAAGCAAGAAGTGCGAAAGAAGAAACTGTTAGGATAAAATTTACGGTTACATTTAGCCATTTCAACTGTAAAATAATGAGACCTATCTACCGATCTAGTACTGCGCTTAAATTCGTAAAATCGAGTTATCAAACAGGAAAGCATATTAGAAGAGTTACTACGAAACTATTTATAAGAAATAATAATTATAAGAGAAGATACGTGGCGATGCTGAGAAAGTGCCTGACGCTGAGTCACCAGCATAGGACTAAACTGAATCTCCAAGAAACTTTATTTTATGAGAATATGAAATGTTCATGAATAAAAATATTTTGTAGTCCTGGCCATGACAATAAATTCAGTCCTGTGTATGACGATAAACTACATCCGCGTCCTGGGTAAGACGATAAACTACATCCGCGTCCTGGGCAAGACGATAAACTACATCCGCGTCCTGGGCAAGACGATAAACTACATCCGCGTCCTGGGCAAGACGATAAACTACGTCTGCATCCAGGTTAAGACGATAAACTACGTCCGCTTCCTGGGTAAGAGGATAAACTACATTCACGTCTGCATCATGGGTAAGACGATAAGCTACATCTGCGTCCTGGGTAACAGGATAAACAACATCCGCGTCCAGGGTAAGACGATAAACGACATCCGCGTCCTGGGTAAGACGATAAACTACATCCGCGTCCTGGGCAAGATGATAAACTACATCCGCGTATTGGACAAGACGATAAACTACGCCTGCATCCAGGTTAAGACGATAAACTACGTCCGCTTCCTGGGTAAGAGGATAGACTACATCTACGTCTGCATCATGGGTAAGACTATAAGCTACATCTGCGTCCTGGGTAACAGGATAAACAACATCCGCGTCCAGGGTAAGACGATAAACTACATCCGCGTCCTGAGTATTCAGATAAACTACATCCGTGTCCTGGGCAAGAGGATAAACTCCATCCGCATCCTGGGTAAGAGGATAAAGTACATCCGCGTCCTGGGTAAGACGATAAACTACGTCTGCATCATGGGTAAGACATATTAGCTACATCCGCGTCCTGGGTAACAGGATAAACAACATCCGCGTCCAGGGTAAGACAATAAACTACATCCGCGTCCTGAGTATTCAGATAAACTACATCCGCGTCCTGGGTAACAGGATAAACAACATCCGCGTCCGGGGTAAGACGATAAACTGCATCCGTGTCCTGGGCAAGAGGATAAACTACATCCTTGTCCTGGGCAAGAGGATAAACTACATCCGCGTCCTAGGTATGATGATAAACTACATCCGCGTTCTGGGTAAAACGATAAACTACGTCCGCATCCTGGGTAAAACGATAAACTAGGTCTGCATCATGGGTAAGACGATAAACTACATCCGCGTCCTGAGTATTCAGATAAACTAGATCCGCTTCCTGGGTAAGATGATTAACTACATCCGCTTCCTGGGTAAGATATAAACTACATCCAATAGCAAGGCTTCTGATCAGTAGGTTTTGGTGAGCGTGGAACCACCTCTTAATTGCTGGTGTTCCCAGGTCCACTCTGACTCAGGCTGGTAGCACCTGTTAGGGTCCCAGCTGTGGGTAAATAGTTAACCCCCAAACTGGGGTCGAAGCACAATGAAAGTGTAAAAATAGGTTTTAATACCAAAAATACTTTGTAAAAAATAATTACCAGCGAATGAAAAATTATTACCAGAAACAGATTTTTGAAGGAAAAATATTACCAGAAATAGACATTTGGAAAAAGATATTACATTTTGTCGACCTTAAATAACCCGTAAGAAGACGTAAATCAAACCAAACCAAACCAAACCATGACGATAAACTACATTCGGTAGAAAAGCATTTGATTGGAATATTGGACGTTCTGTGTAGCATGGAACCACCTCTTAATTGCTGTTGCTCCCAGGTCCACTCTGACTCAGGGTGGTAGCACCTGTTAGGGTCCCAGCTATCGGTAAATAGTGAACCCTCAAACAAAAAACAAAACACTATGAAGGTATAAAAATACAGTTTTATAGCAAAAACACCGACAATTCATTTTATATAAAAAATACCAGTAATTCTTTTTTATCTGTATATATTTCTGAGATGAGGTTTTGTAATTGGCCCAGGAGATAAAAGCGTTCGTTGGGTCCAGTAACTTGACCTAAAGAGTTGTGTGTTCAATATCTATCTACTGCAGTGGTGAACAACACTTGGAGAGTTGAGTTAAAGGGAGATAACTGAGACATCCGTAACGGGCATGACTCGTGGAACTAGATCAACCTACAAATAAAGGTGAAATTCCAATCACCTGAAGAAGGTCGGAGTGTACAACAGTCGAAACGTAGTGGATATGGCAACAAAGATGAGGACAACAGCTTGAAAAATGTATTGTAAATAATTCATTTTTATATAAAGAAAATTACCAACCGTACATATTTATAGTAAAATTACGAACAATACATTTTATCTGTAGTTGAATAATTGCGTTCAAAATATATTTAGAGAAGCCATAAAATTGTTCAAAATATTTAGATTTCGGCATTAAATAGGTTTTGATATGCTGCTAAACAAAAGCAAGTATTGAAACAACCAACATGCAACAACTCTTACATAATATTAATCCATATAATATCCTACAATTTCTTAAAGAAATCGAACTGTATTCCAAAATATAACTTCAAGAAAACTTTAACATTAAACACACATCACCACCTCTAGTAGTCATGTCCACAAAAACATGTATATGCACAAAAGCTGAGTATCATCTACCATGTATTCGATTGTGAAAGCAGAATAACATATATCATATTTGTATTATTTTAAAGCTCCCCCCACAAAAAATGAAATTTCAGCATTAAATAACCCATGAGGTGTAGATATGCCGTTAAAAAAGCAAAGCAAATCAAACAAATATTTTAATGGGAAATTTATAATATTTATTTTCGCGCACTTCGAGCCTGTGGAAGATCTTTTTTATTTCTTTCTTCCCTGCCGCCTAGAATCTTCCAAATATTAATGCAACGTCAGTCGCCATCTTGTCTTCCTGAATCAGTTTCCTGTATTCCTATTTCTCACTTCTCACTAAAGTCTTCTCGTTCTCGTTCACTCCCACGCATGCTACTGTTATTGTCTCCTTGCTTGTGGTGAAATGACAAAAAAAAAAGACAAAAAAAAAAAGAAACAAAAAAACAAACAGTTATTTGAAATGGTGACTTAATGTTGTGAAACTAGTAATAAAATTAGTTCATCCATTAATTTTATGAGCTGTTGTAGTACTTCATACGAATGAGAGTGCAAAGCGTTCAGAACGGCATTTCAAATATCGTGTTTTGCTTGAGCCAGTTTATGTTTAGATTATTATGAATGAGCAATATTTCTCCTCTTGTCATTTACTCCTCACAGGGACTTCTGACACTATGGCATATAAAGCCAAGCTGAGTCAAACGCACGTACGAACCCCCTCTCTTAAAACAAACACACACACACACACTCACACACACACACATATAATAAAAAGAAAGAACAGTAAGATATATAATCCGGTGTTCTTATTGATATATTTATCTTTACAAAACAGTGCTCAATGTAAATTTACAGAGCATAAATATAAACTAGCAGCATTACCCGGTGTTGCCTGGGTTTATTAAAAAAAAAGATCACAAAACTCATCCAATCTGTAAAGTTTAAATGAAGAAGATTTTTCTTTGGTGCCTCTTATCGATATGACGAAAAATTATAATGAGATGATGTGTGAAGACATTTATAACAGGAGAAAGTTGTTTTTTACGGAAGCACAGAAGATACAAAAAATTTTGCCAGCAAATGAAGAGTACAAGAATCGCAACAGGTCTTCGAAAATTGTTGATGAGAAATGCTTTATTGACAGCGTTTTGCACAATCTACATCGAATGAACAACATGCATTGGAAGAAGAAATTCAACAAAGACTTCTCCAAGCAGCCGTGCCAAGGCTGAAATCCAACATTCACAAAGACTGTATAGAATTGTTCTTTGCCCCTCAGTTTCGACAGCTCGAGTAGCAGAAGTTCTGGCAGCGATCCTTCTTCGTCTAGTCAACCGTTGCTCATTAGTTTCTGCTAACCTTGCATTAGCTGCACGAATAGCATTTTGTGTCAGCCTAATTTGAGTTTCTTGTTGCGAAGTGTTTCTTCTCCGTGTTTTCATGCATTTGGCAGTAGTAGTAGCACGTCCAAGTGAAGGATTTCGCTTTCTTGGCATTACTGTCAGGCTGTAGTTGGAGGGGGAACAGTTAAGCTTTTGAATAACAATGAAGTAATCAATTAAAAAGCAAGAATAGTATACACATTAATGGAAATATAGCCACAATAAATTAAATGCAAGTTTATAATGGAGACCACGGGAACGTGGTAAACAATGACACTATGAACGTTAAAAAATACACGCTAAGTTTAGCATAATTATACATGAATCGACAGAGGGTCTTTACATTATTATAAGTGTATTTTCCGAATAAAACTGTCAAAATTTTATGACTCAAGTTTCCAAATATATGAGTTAGTAAGCATTATTTAAACCTTGATTAGAAGATTATAAATACATAATTAAAAATTGGCATTTACGCTTAAACTTTTTTAATAATATGATTTTCGCAAATTTAAATTTAAAGTATCAAAAATTCAAAATATACATGCATGAAGGCAGCCTACCTTTTTACTGGATGACAACTTTGATGCGAATGAGATTACCTTGCCGTGGTTCTAACAGGGACAAAAATTGGAAAAACACAATTGTTTTTGCACGAAATCAATTTGAAAACACGATTAAGAGGCATCATCACGAGAATGAAAGGGGACAACTCATATCGAGTTATACTTATTATAAAAACCAGGTTGTTTGTGTGTGTGTGTGTTCGTCTATATATGGGATCGATTTCACATTTTTCAACCGATTTCAACAAAACTTCACTTTTTTTGGGAGGTAGTGTTTCTTATTGTCTTGCACACTTTTTTCTTTTTTTTTTACATTCAGAATGCTTTAAAAAATTCCATTTACAAGACAATTGTTTATAATAAAATTCTATTCAATCGGTAGAGTCATAACGATTGAAAACAATGTTTTTGTTTGAGTTTGGGTTTGACCAATTCGTAAAAAAAATCAAACAAACAAAAACAAAAAACTAATTAAGACATGCATGCCCGTCAACCTTAAACAATAATGTTTGTCAATTTTATTTTTCAGTCTTCATAATGGTCGATACTTGATCTATCTCTTACTGCCGGACTCTACTGCTAGTATATATATATATATATATATATATATATATATATATCGACTGTCCCGTCGAATTCGACGTATGAGTGTCAAGCAGATCAGTTTCCAAGAAACCGACAGCCCGACACCAGCACATAAGATTAGATTATAGTGGTGAAGGCCTCGTGCAGGACCATCCACACTTTTTGAAGGGACGAATACAGAGACATGGTGCACCGAATGCCACAAGGTTCCCAAAGGACCCTCCGCAGGTTTTGAATTCAGAGTTGTCCTTCACCTAGACCAGCTGCGCTCCAAGGCTATAGAACCCAGTCTGTCCTGCTATTTTACACATAGCTGGAGGGAGAGGAAGAGGATTCATACCTTTCCCAAGGGTATTAGCACGTAAGCTCCAATATATATATTTCTTACTACTTTGAAAGATATGTTTCGTGAGTATACATGTTTAAAAAGACTTCCCTGATTTTTAAACAGTAAATTTAATATCTACTATATGCCATGTCCCTTCAGGGTGAATGCCCCCGACAACTTTCTATTGTTCTAAGCAGTTTTTCTCTCTTTTTTAAGGCCACTGGTCCGCATTCAGGCACAAGTAAATGGTTCGTCGCCTCCACCTATTTCTCTTGCTCCAGGAGGCTTGCATTTTCCATGCCCCGCTTCTTCATTATGTGAACAAGGATTTTCAATATCTGCCTAAAGATAGGAGAAACAGGCTGTCCTCTTTCAATATCTAAGGAAAGGAAAGAACAGGCCGTCCACTTAAGATAAGACTTCAGGAACACGGTAAAGTCGTAACCCGATGGGAAATAGGAAAATCAACCGAAACTGACCACATATAGCGGGAAAAGACAGTTCACAACTCCCTGTGGGACGACGTTAAAAAAATAAACTGATAACATCACTGTAAAATACGAAAAATTAAGGAATCAGCCTATATGCTAGGCCACAAAGATCTCCTAAGCCGGTCAAGCATAGAAATGAATACAATATGGGAGCCAATAATACGAAGTGCTAGAGAAAAATAATAACAACAAAATTGTAATATGAGCTCTGGTAAAAAAAAAAATGTACTAAGACATTAGGTTTATAAGTCCCTAAAATTCATACATTGATTTGCTGAATGACACATGTCCCAGTGGATAAAAGCGTTGGTTGGATCCAGTGACTGAAAAACTAATATTGATGGTACGTGGAACTAGAATAATTTAACCAGGTGGACAAAATAAAGGGTTCAGTTTGAAATTACAATCACCTAAAGAAGGCCAGAGCGTACAACGTCCGAAACGCTGTGAATATGGCAAGCAAGGTGAGGGCATTAGCACGAACCATCTAAACAAGGATTTTCAGCTGTTTTTCCTGATTCTGAGTATAAAGGCCTTTACTTTGACCTTTTTGTTTGAGGCTTCTTGCTTACTCGCATGGAATTTAAAACTTACTTACCATGGCATTTTCAGCATTCTTCTATAGAAAAAAATATTTCTGTCTTTCTACTTTCTAGTAAATATCTACTGGTCCATAAATTGAAAGTCTTATTATAGAAAATGCGCCTGCCTTTCACTTTCCCTTGTATTCAGTCTGGTTTTTCGCTTTCTTTAGGAAAGTTTTCGTTTCACATTGTTGTAAACAATCCATTTTTCCTCGTCAGTTACGTCTCCTTTTAAAAATGTCTCGTTTTTGTTGCCATTGAGAAGAGAATCCAAGATAGAAATGTGGTCCATTACATTTCTTTTTCTCTTCCTCTAGCATTTCATCTATGCCAACCTCTCAACCTCCATCCCATTTTTCTACCCTTCCACACACTTCTTCTCTTCTTCTATAGAACCTTATTTCTGCCTTTTTTCCTCGTCCGTGGGAAATATTTACTGGCCTATAAATTGAAAGTCTTATTGTAGAAAACGCGCTTCCCTACTACAATCGAATCTGTTTTCTCTTTATAACATGGGAAACTATTTTCAAGCCATTTGTACTTTCGTCATCAAGCTACAAAAACCCATTACAGTAAAGTAAGCCATATTTATTCTATTTAGGCAATAATCATTTCCTGTTTGGGACATTCCGGAGTCTATATCCGGTCATATTACTTTCGTGCTCGAAGTGATTACGATGGGTGTATTTAGATATCCCAGCTGCAGAGAGACGTGGGGTTTGGTCTTGTTCTGATAGGAAACTACACTCTTCCGGCTCGGGAATTCGAATAGTTTTCATGATTTCTTTTAATATTTTAATCAGTCTGCTTGGAAAAAGCAAATGTGCGTGTGATTTTGTGGAAGGATCACCACATGGACAATGCACTTTAAATCACACCACATACATAGCTTCACTTTCTCTTGTATTCAGTCCGGTTTTTCGCTTTCTTTAGGAAAGTTTTCGTTTCGCATTGTTGTAAACAATCCATTTTTCCTCGTCAGTGATCCGTCTTTTTAAAAATGTCACATTTTTGTTGCCATTAAGAAAAGAATCGCAGATAGGAATGTGGTCCATTACATTTCTTTCTCTCTTTCTCTAGCATTACATCTATGCTTTCATCTCAACTTCCATCGCACCCTCGGCCCTTCCACACACTTCCTCTTTTTCTCTACTCATCTCTCTCTAACTCTCTCTGCCCTTCCTGCTCTATCTCTCTCTCTCTCTCTCCCTTTAACTATTGCTTGTGTGTAGTTGTCTATGTTTCGTACAAACGTCATCGCTTCTTTTTCTTGATACGATTCTTTTCTCTCTATTCATAAGTTACTCTCAGGATCTATCTATCTATCTATCTATCTATCTATCTATCTATCTATCTAAGTATTCTGTTATCTGTCAGTCTGCTCATCTATCACACTATGTATTTACATGTATATGTGTGTGTGTGCGTGTGTACATGTACGTGTCTGTTTGTATTAGTGTGGGAACATCAACTGCACACACGCGCGCACACACGCGCGCACACACACACATACTCTCCCATACATATATATATATATTAAAAAATAAAGCCATGAATACACACACACACACACACACACACACACACACACACATATATATATATATATATATATATATATATATATATATATATTTAAGTGAACAATAATCAGGCCTGACAATTGCGTCTAGCATGAAACAGCCTGTCGCCTCTGAGTGTTGACTTCAATGTTCACTTTTATATTTACATACGCTCTATCTCTGAAATTGAGCACTTTATCTCATAAATATAGCACACTTAAAACTATTTTTTTATATATATATATATATATATATATATATATATATATATATATATATATATTTGAAAATGCATTATAAAAGAGTTTTAAGAATATTTATTTATAGTAACTTTACCGCTTTCACAGTTCTATGATTTTCAAAATTGAGGTTGGGGAATGTGCGAACCTGAGACTATATGTCTTGCATCTAACTAGAGTTGGAGAATTCTTTCCCTTTTGTCTACAACAAAAAATGGCATCGATTGCTATCTATTTAAAAGGAAAATTTGGTCGGTTGCTTGAGCATGATCACGTGACCAGGCATAGCGATCTCTTCCGGTGCCAAAAAACTGAAATTGTGAGTTTCATGGTTCAGCGAGCGTGGCTAATGACAACAAAGTGAAAAGTAGTTCAAGTTTCAAGAATTCTATTTTATTCGACTCCAGTGACTGTCGCAAATAACCGAATGTACAAGAATTAAATGTGTGTGTGTGCGTGTGTCTATGTGTAGAAATAGTTTGAGTGATTCCTACTATATCGTAATGTGGATTATTTATTATTTTCCACATTCCAATATACTAGGAAACACTTATAATATTTCCACACACACACACACACACACACACACACACACACACACACGTGTGCTTTAATTCTTTTTGGCAACAAAATTTTATGATCATCAATTTCTTGGCGCAAAAACGACTCTGCCTGATCGCGTGATTATAATCAACCAACTAGATTGTATTTTAAAAACATCAGAGTCACTTTTTTGCATAGAAATAAAAACAATTCTTCAACACTTGTTAGATCATGGCATAGCCTCACTTTAACATTTGAATATCATAGAAAAAGTAAAGTTACTCTAAATAAAATGTCTTATAGACTCCAGTAGCATTTACAATTTTTTACTTTTTAACCGTGTTGTATATAATTATATATATATATATATATGTATATATATATATATATTGTCATAATTGTCATAAGTCCGAGATTTTTTTCACTAACCCCCCGGTTGAGAGGAAGGTGAATTTTTACGTATTTATTTTTGAATAAACGCGCCATTGACTCAGAGTGCTCGATTAATTCAAGAGCCTTGCATTATCAGCAGTAGTAGTCACTGTGTAAAAAAATTCAGAATTTTATTTTTTTCATTCATGTACATATATATATATATATATATATATATATATATATATATATATATATATATATATATATATATATATATATATATATATGTGTGTGTGTGTGTGTGTGTGTGTGTGTGTGTGTCTATTATTTTTATTTTATGATAATCTCACGAAAATAAGTATTACATTTTAAATGCCATCATGTTGATGTGATTATCCTAAAATAGAGAATATAGCTGTATTTTTTAAATTAATGCCGCAAACGTTGGAATTTATATTGAATTCGTTCTCATTTCATTCAATATATATATATATATATATATATATATATATATATATATATATATATATATATATATATTATTATAAATTGATTTATTTAAAATATGTTTTTTTTTCGCTATTTCAGTTCTAAACCATGTTTCAAAAATGGAAGCTAAAAACTCACGAATTTAATTTTGGAATTAAATTAAAGACATTAATTCCATTTCATTTTTGAATTTTGGAGTCCAAAATTCGCTTGAGGATGAAATGGAACTAATGTTTTTAATTTAATTACATATTTTTAAATAAATCAATTTATAATATTAATGCTCTGTAAATTTACATTGAGCACTATTTTGTAAAAATAAAAATATCTATAAGAACACCGGATTTTATATCTTACTGTTCTTTCTTTTTATTTATATATATATATATATATATATATATATATATATATATAATCAATTTCACCCCAAAGCCACTTAGACACAAGGGGTTACTGTGTATGGAAAAATTAGGTTCAGAACCATTACTAATAATGGGGAGAGAAAAGAGTAATCAGGACATCAGTAAATAGTGATTCACATTCCATTTAAATTTTGGCAGATTAAAGTTGCCTGGAAAGCATGGCGCTGAAAAGCATCTCGACAAATGAGAAGTACGAGTAATGGCATTGCTAGCATAGAATTTATGGTTACATCTAGCCAGCTCGACTGTAAATTAATGAAATCTCGAGGCCGGTCGAGTGCTGCGCTTAAATTAAATAAGTCAAGGTATCCTAGCGAAGATCTCTTCCGAACAATAACAATGAAAGTATTTAGAGAAAAGACACAGAGAGGCAACTGTGGTGTTTGGGAAAGTGACTGAAGCCGAGCCGATAGATCAGTACCAATAATATTGCAGATTCTTCTTTGGATTTTATCTTGGAGATAGATGTAAATAGCACGGGTACCTAAACCTATGTAGCAGTGATATTCTAAGTATGGAGAAATGAGAGAATTTATAAATATGTATGATAGATTGTGGGGAGAAAAATAGTCTCGCACACACAATGAACATAAAAAAGATGTATATATATATATATATATATATTCTTGCACATTTGTCTTTAGAGCGTGTACACATTGAATACCATTTCACTTTAAACATCTGCTGGAAATAAGCGATGGGAAATATCCTATAAAATGCAGTGATGATACAAAAAAAAAAACTGTTTGATACACAACTGACACGGTTACTACTGAGGAAAATACCAAAATGCTGCTAATAAAATACGCAATAAAACATCAAATAAATAATCTAGGATTTTTATCTGTGCAATAAACTCGCTTGTCGCACGTAAAGGATGTTTTATTTTATTTTTATGCTTTATTTAAAGTAAAAAAATATCCGATGTAAACTAAAACGAAAGTAAAAAAATAAAACAATACTTTCGCAACACACTCGCAATACTTATTAATTATGTATTCCGTTGTTATTGTCACACGAAACATGCTCATTTAATAGCAACGATTAAAGCTTCCTTGTATCTTAACAACAATATATATCTAAATGTTAAGATGGGTAGATCTGACTCTATACTCTATTTGGGTTAATTTCTCGTCCTGGGTATGGCGTTAAACTACATCCGGCAGCATGTCCACAGATCTGGAGGTTTTGAGGAGCGTAGAAAACATCTTAATAATGCTTTTGTTACCAGGTCTACACTAACCTGGAGTGTTAGCAACTGTTAGAATCCAAGCTATGGGCAAATTGTTAACACCAAAACTGGGATCAAAACATTATTAAAGTATAAATACAGATTTTTATAGTAAAAATACCAACAATACATTTTTGAAAAAATATTACCAGCAACACATTAAAAAAAATATTACAATCAAATACAATTTTGAAAAAATATATATGGCCAGCAATAAAATTTAGAAAAAAAATCAACAATACATTTTTGAAAAAAAAATATTACAGGCAATACATTTGACTCACTAGAAAAAAAAATTACAAAAGTACATCAATGAAACATGATCTAGAAGCTGAATACTTACAAAGAAACGTATTCTATTCATACGAAATCGTTTAAATCTTCTATTAAATAATGAACCTTGATATGTCGTAAAAATATTCTATTCATTAACCTTCGTAAAAATCCCATTGAAAACATTGAGGTTGATATGTCGTAAAACAAAATAAACGAAACCATATTCTATTCATACGAACCTATCGTAAAAATCTTGTCGGCATTAAATAATCCATTGAGGTTGATATGCCGTAAAACAAAATAAACGAAACCATATTCTATTCATACGAACCTATCGTAAAAATCTTGTCGGCATTAAATAATCCATTGAGGTTGATATGCCGTAAAACAAAATAAACGAAACCATATTCTATTCATACGAACCTATCGTAAAAATCTTGTCGACATTAAATAACCCATTCAGGTTGATATGTCGTAAAAAAAAAATATACCAAACCAATACGTTGCTTATTTTTTGAAGGCATCTTTCGATATCCCAATGCACCTTCAGATTTCACAGAATGGCGTACACACAGTCCTTAGTCATGTTCTTCTCTATGAAGTGTCTTATTCGGAAGAGATATTCATGAAAGTATCGATATAGATTTTTGTAGTAAAAATACCAGCAATACACTTATGAAAGAAAAAAAAATATTACAATACATTTTACTCTCGATAAAAAACCCTCTTTACAGAAATACATCAATTAAACTTGATCTAAAAACTGATTTCTTACAAGGAATACATATTCTATTCATACGAAACCGACCTAAAAATCTTGTCGACATTGAATAACCCATTGAGGTTGATATACCGTAAAACAAAATAAACGAAACCATATTCTATTCATACGAACCTATCGTAAAAATCTTGTCGACATTAAATAATTGATTGAGGTTGATATGCCGTAAAACAAAATAAACGAAACCATATTCTATTCATACGAACCAATCGTAAAAATCTTGTCGGCATTAAATAACTCATTGAGGTTGATATGCCGTAAATCAAAATAAGCAAAAAACTAAAATATATAATTTCACACTGTTTTATTTTCATTTTTTCTATTTTAAAGGATAAGTTCCGTTCAACTTATGAAAATGTTGTCATGATTTTTATTTATTTATTGATTTTCTTTATATCGAGATATTTATGGTTGAAAGTTTAAATACTAATTTATTCAATGTTTTATGAATGATATTTGTGCTATGTCATTTTCATCGTTTATCAAATATCGCCTCTTCACTTGTTAGAAATATATTTAATATGTTTCGTTTAAAAGTAGTTAATATTTCTTTTATGATGGGTTGTTTTTTTACACTGCGTGCCAAATTATTATCGAGATCACTTTTTTCTAATATTTCAAAAACCGTCCAATCAATTCACACAAAATTTTCACACAATCTTGGCAACACTGACCTGCGCGCAATCACTGAAATTTTCGTACTGATCTGCGCAATGTAAACAAACTGGCGCCATATTTGTTATCAGCACGGTGATTTGAGCGTGTCAAATTATTAGAAAGGTTTAGTAAAATTCCCAGAATTGAGCAAACAAAACGTTTATTAATGTTGCACGGGAATGTTTATGATCAAAAGAAGCTAATAAATAAGATAATCAAACAAATAATAAAAGATACAAACAAAGGCACAGTTTTAAACAAATTAATAGGGAATGTGTTTTCCCTGTTTTGAAATTACTTGAAGAAGTCGACGATCCATAGAATTTATTGTAGGATGTCATCTGCTGTAATGCCACGAGATATGTCAAGGATTGCTTCACACAACTCAGCGTTGCTCCTGAATTGTCGTCCGTTAGCGTACAATCTTCGCTTCATGATGCTCCAAAGGTTTTCGATTGGGTTCAAATCCGGAGAATTTCCTGGCCACTTCATTTTTCGAGGTCCATCGAAGCCTGTTTCAAATATTCAGTAGTCTTATGAGCAGCATGTGAGGGAGCATTATCTTGCGTGAAAACAATGACCCTTCTGAAGGCAACTCTTTGCCTTTTCATCCACGGTTCAAGATGCTCCTTCATAAACGCTATGTATGAATCAGCAGTCATTTTGACGCCATCTGGTACTCTCCATGGGCCCACTAATGTGCTTCCAATAATACTACCCCGATCATTATGCCTCCACCGCCTTGTTGGCGTCTCAAACGCTGATGGCGATTCTATCCGTTCATTACCCAGCCTTTGCACCATCTATCTGGCCCATCATGTGTTGCTCGAGTTTCGTCTGTGAACAAAACTTTAGAGAAGTCAATCTTCATAGTGTCCTCGGCTCATTTCAATCGATTTTGAAGTGATTTCTAGTCAACGGAGGCGTCGATACAGGTTTGACTGTTGTTACTATTTCCCTCAGATACAGACAACGAGTACTTTTAGACACAGTAGGATCCCCAATGCAACTGAAAAGCTCTTGACTGCTAAGTCCAGGATTCTTCGTGGCCTCTCGTTTAAGTCGTGACATGAGACGACGTGAAATAACCCTCGGATTGCCTTTATCTGCCCTTTTGCGTACTTGTGTAGGGTTGGCGGTGAACTTTTTCACTGTTTGATGACAGCTCCCTATCATGTTAGAAATTTCTTGGGTAGATTTACCTTTTGAGAGTTCTGAGGTGATAGTTTTCTTTTCAGCATCAATTAAACTGCTTTTACGGCCCATCTTTTCACTAGATTCTTATACTTTTCTAATAATTTGGCACGCTCAAATCACCGTGCTGATAACAAATATGGCACCAGTTTGTTTACATTGCGCAAATCAGTACGAAAATTTCAGTGTTGCCAAGATTATGTGAAAATTTTGTTTTACTTTGAAAGTGTTATTTTGGGGATTCATAAAGATTATATATATATATATATATATATATATACGTTCGAAGTGAAACTTAAACTAAGTAGGTATATTTATAGTTATTAATATAGACTTAGCTCTGTCTAACCACCTTGAGCACTGTTTTGTTTACACCTTAAAATAAACTGAGTAAATATTTATTCGCTTACCTGTGTATGCACGCTAATGCACGTATATACGGTTAATAATATCTAGTTATTTAATTTATCCACGCCAATATCTATCTATCTATCTATCTATCTATCTATCTATCTATCTATCTATCTATCTATCTATATGTGTGTGTGTGTGTGTGTGTAAACAGGGGCCGTAATAACGGTAGAATTATCTATATGTAGTGAACAAAAAAACTTGTAAAAATGAAAAATCTAAAAACTAAATATGTCCCCATTCTAACGAGATCCGGTATTTTAGCCGACACAGCGATAACCGGAAGTAGGTATGCTGGGAAAAAGACATCAGTGCCTTATCGCATCAGCGGGGAGTGAGATTAAAATAATAGCAAATTGAAAATAAAAACAGACAATAAAGAAATGAATTCTCCACTAGGACTTTTTCGTTTTTGGTTGATATTGTTTTGTTTTTTTTTTGTTTCCTATTCTGGTACAAGCAACTCATTTGACCTTACTGCACGCGAGGTAAATTCGTTTTCGTATTTTTCATTTCCTCTTTTTCTATCTCACTTCCTTCTACGCTATTCCTGTCGGTCGTCTCACAGATGTCACCTCATTCATCATGATCGGAAATTTCAAATAAGACACATGCCTATGAAGTTCGCTGATCCTCATCTTTGTTTCCGCTGATTCTTTCCAGTTTTATCCTGTTGAATAAAATCTTGCGGATGGACTCAATTTATAAACCAGTGCTTACGTTATGGCACAGGTCACCAGTGACGCCAGCAAATTGACATGCAATATGAGTTCGATAACCTGAGGTCGGCCATAGTCACACTTTAATTAATAAACTAAACATTGTCTCAATGCCTGAAAATTATCTTTGAGACTTAAATAATTTCAGTTTTTCGTTATAAACTTTATTCTCCAAAAAATAAAGTAGAATTATAATTTGGCTTTCGGTCAGATTACGTGAAACACCGGTGCCCGTACAATCACCGAAGTTAAGCAACGTCGAACCTGATGAGTACAGTGATGGGTGACCACTTGTCTCTTTCACTGTATCTCCTAATCACTGTTTTGTCAACCATTCACATCATCTGCATATATTTCTGGGATGAGGTATTATGTACACTATTTACATTATTCAGACTTTTTTCCTCATCTTTGTTGCCATATTTATCACAACGCTTTTATCCCCTTAAGGAAACATGCAACAGTGGATAAAGGCGTTGGTTTGATCCAATCTCAGGGCCCAAAGAGTTGTGAGTTCAATACCTGGTTAAGGCAGTGGAGAGCTTGGTGAGGTGAATTAACAGGAGATAACTGACAACTGGCATCCAATAGACATGGCACATGGAACTAGAGCAGTCTATCCCAGCGAGTGAACTTCAGTTCGACATTCCAACTACCTGAAGAAGGCCGGAGCGTACCACGGTCGAAACCTTGTGATAAATATGGCAACAAAGATGAGGACAATAGTCCGAATAATGTAAATAGCATTTAACTAGGTTATACGGTGTCTTCCTCTGCCCCTATTAAGGAGATTATGTAAAACAGTGATTATATATACCAAAAAGACAAAATTTACTAAGACCTACAAAGGACAGGAAGATGTAGAGAGACATGGTCGCCAACGTCGAAGAAGAAAAAGAAGCTAAGCATTGGTTATCTGACGGTCAGGCAGATAAGGCTACCTTAGAAAAAGGTTATTTTCAGCACTCTTAATGAAAAGGCAAGTAACCAAGGAAATGTCTTTTGACCATTAATATTACAAAGTTTTCTAAATATTACCATCATGAGACATAATGGGGTTAAGAAATTTATTCTTTAATCCGCTCTTGAAGCCAAAATATACTAATGCACACCAAATTTATAAAATGTTGCAGCTGATTCGTATTTAGGTTAATCTAAATCGAAATTACAATGAGTTTCGCAAAATGGAAAAGATTTATGAATCAACCTAGAACTGCATCTGTCACTCAACTTATGATTCAACATACGTGCTTTAAATTATGAATGAATAAAAGCACAAATGTAATCATTTTAAAATTTAAACAGTGATCACTGTGATTAATTTATTTATTCGCAATAGAAACCTATGAGAGGGGGCTGAAAAGTTCATAAGCAGTGATGCTAGAAGTGTGAAATCTTGTATGCATTAATTTAAAATCTCCTTTTAATAACTGTATTGTTTCTATCCAAGTACGAGGACTCGCTCAAAACTTCATAGGCTCTGAAGGAGTGATGCTATAACTGGCCTGAAAGGTTCATAGGCTGACTATGATGGAGAGAGACTACAGCTGTGAAATCTTGCATGCGTTAATTTCAACTCTTCATATTAACGACTGATTTGTTTCTTTCCGTGTAAATGACTGGGCTGAAAAGTTCATAGGCTGACTATGATGGAATAAGGATAGTGCTGTGAAGTCCAGCATGCATTAATTTCAACTCTTCAGATAAATAACTGATTTGTTTCTTTCCATGTACAAGATTGGGCGGAAAAGTACATAGGCTGACTATGATGGAGTCATGCTAGAGCTGTGAAATATTGTAAACATTAATTTCAATTCTTATTAATAACTGATTTGTTTCTTTCCATGCACGAGACTTGGATGAAAAATTCATAGGCTGACTATAAAATATTAATGCTAGAGCTGTGAAATGTTGTGTGAATTAATTTCAACTCTTCATATTAATAACTGGTTTGTTTCTTTACATGTTCTTGACAGGGCTGAAACGTTCATAGGCTGATTATAAAGGAGTGATAGTAGAGCTGTTAGATATTGCCCGTGTTATTTTCAACTCTTCATATTGATAATTAGTTTCTTTCTTGCGAGGTACGAGATTGAGCAGAAAAGTTCATAGGCTGACTATTATGGAGTGATGCTAAAACTGTGAAATCTTGCATAATTTAAACTCTCTCTTTAACAACTGTATTGTTTCTCTCCAAGGACTCGATTAAAACTTCATAAGCTATGAAGGAGTGGTGCTGAAAGGTTCATAAGCTGACTATAATGGAGGGAGACTACCCCTGTGAAATCTTGCATACGTTAACTTCAACTCTTCATATTAACAACTGATTTGTTTCTTTCCGTGTAAGTGACTGGGCTGAAAAGTTCATACGCTGACTATGATGGAGTGATGCTAGAGCCGCGAAATCTTGTATGCATTAATGTCAACTGTTTTCATTAATAACTATATTCTTTCTTTCTAGGTAATCTGATATCTGCGTGTGAAAAGAAAACATTAAATGCAAATTGTAGCGAAATCTCTGGAAGATTACCCCCAGAAAAAGAGTTCACCTACGGAAAACATTTTTGCTGGCATGTTTACTACATTAGAGGATGCTGCTTCACCTTTATCGACAGTACGAAATTGGACTGCTGAATTGAGGAGTGGAAGGGAGATTATTGTAAAGGTCCTAATATCTGGACATCCTGCAACAGCCACCTCCGAAGAAAACATTGCTCGTATTCTCCATATGACAATAGTTAACAACCGATTGACTGTAAATCAAATAACCAATTCTATTGGCATATCCTGTTAGAAAGTTGAAAATATTCTGTCCAATGAATTTGGCATGACGAAAGTTCCAGCTCGGTAGGTATCACGTCTTCTGACACCTAATCAAAACCACGCCTAATTTGATCACATCACATCCGACCACATTGTTTGAGGCAGATCCATCTGGCTTTCTTGAACGTTTCTGTCCCAGGACGTGTGTCGGATTAATCAATTCCAGCCCAATGTTGTTTCATCTGCAGTAAAGACGATGGGCTCAATTTTTTGGATACAAATGCATTGTGTTCATTCACTATCTTCGGAAGAGCCACACCATCTATGGAGAGTGCTATAGCAACTTGCTGAGGCTGCGTTATGAAAGGCTATAAAGACCAAATACTTATGAAAACTAACGAAAGAGGTCTTGTTTCATCATGACAATGCTCCATCATAAAAGTACTTGGTTTAAATTTACTACTCTGTGTGATTGTGACATTAAAATGTTTTATTTCTCTTCTTATTCTCCTGATTTTACTATCATTTCAACTTGAAAAATCACTTGGCTAGGAATCAGTATCTCATTGATGATGACGTTACATATAGTGTTGATTAGTTTTTGATCAACAGGATGAACAGTCAGATGTCACTTTACCTGGGAAGAAACAATGGAGTTTTTCTTTCTTTCAATAAGAAGAGTTGAAATTAATCCCTGAAAGATTTCACAGCTCGAGTGTCACATATTCACAGTCAGCCTATGAAGATTTTCGGTCGTGTCTTGTACATGGAAAGAAACAATGCAGTTTTTAATGAGAAGAGTTGAAATTAACGCATGCAAAAGTTCACAGTTCAAGCATCACTCCTTCACAGTCAGCTTATGAACGTTTTTGCCAACCCCCGTACATAGAAAAAAAAACAACGCAGCTATAATTAAGAAGATGTGAAATTGACGCATGCAAAATTTCACAGCACTAGCATTACTCCTTCATAGTCAGCCTATGAACTTTTCACCCCAGTCTCGTATGTGGAAAGAAACAAGGCCGTTATTAGTAAGAAGAGGTGAAATTGACGCATGCAAAATTTCACAGCACTAGCATTACTCCTTCATAGTCAGCCTATGAACTTTTCACCCCAGTCTCGTATGTGGAAAGAAACAAGGCCGTTATTAGTAAGAAGAGGTGAAATTGACGCATGCAAAATTTCACAGCACTAGCATTACTCCTTCATAGTCAGCCTATGAACTTTTTCACCCAGTCTCGTATGTGGAAAAGAAACAAGGCCGTTATTAGTAAGAAGAGGTGAAATTGACGCATGCAAAATTTCACAGCACTAGCATTACTCCTTCATAGTCAGCCTATGAACTTTTCACCCCAGTCTCGTATCTGGAAAGAAACAAGGCCGTTATTAGTAAGAAGAGGTGAAATTGACGCATACAAAATTTCACAGTTCTAGCATCACTCATTCATAGTCAGCCTATGAACTTTTCAGCCCACTCTCGTACATCGAAAGAAACAATGCATTTATTAATAAGAAGAATTGAAATTAACGCATACAAAATTTCACAGTTCTAGCATCACTCATTCATAGTCAGCCTATGAACTTTTCAGCCCACTCTCGTACATCGAAAGAAACAATGCATTTATTAATAAGAAGAATTGAAATTAACGCATACAAAATTTCACAGTTCTAGCATCACTCATTCATAGTCAGCCTATGAACTTTTCAGCCCACTCGTACATCGAAAGAAACAATGCATTTATTAATAAGAAGAATTGAAATTAACGCATACAAAATTTCACAGTTCTAGCATCACTCATTCATAGTCAGCCTATGAACTTTTCAGCCCACTCTCGTACATCGAAAGAAACAATGCATTTATTAATAAGAAGAATTGAAATTAACGCATACAAAATTTCACAGTTCTAGCATCACTCATTCATAGTCAGCCTATGAACTTTTCAGCTACTCTCGTACATCGAAAAGAAACAATGCATTTATTAATAAGAAGAATTGAAATTAACGCATACAAAATTTCACAGTTCTAGCATCACTCATTCATAGTCAGCCTATGAACTTTTCAGCCCACTCTCGTATATGCAAATTTAGAATCCTTTGTCTTTGTAAATCTTTTCTCAAATGAATAAGTTGTGTCAAATGCCGAATCTAATTTCTAAACTATAGAATTG
The DNA here is from genome assembly GCA_903632075.3 of Acanthosepion pharaonis. Lineage (NCBI taxonomy): Eukaryota > Metazoa > Mollusca > Cephalopoda > Sepiida > Sepiidae > Acanthosepion > Acanthosepion pharaonis. Next base: position 160,079 of record CAHIKZ030001300.1, on the reverse strand, counting down.
AAAGCAGATTTTTTTTCTTTTCTGGGAGGCATAACGTCCTTTCTTTGTCTTTCAGCATGTCATTGAATTGCAAATTCCTCACTTTTCGTTGTAGACCTGATGAGAGAACTTCAATGACATAGAAACAAAAGACGGTTTTATTTAAATTATACAGAATATTATGAAAGAGAAAAGAAACAAAACATTATTTTAGAATAATTGTATATTAAATATCGTCTGCTGACCGAAGCCAACATAATGGTCGAACTTATTTGACCTGTGGGCTAGGGTTAATTCCGCAAAGCTTAACCCTTAAACGGCAGGCATATTAAAGTGCAGTTTCATTAATGATCAGCGCATATCACTAATTGATGATTTAATTTCTTTCCAAGTATAAGGGCCTCATTCATCCTGGATGTAAGTATAAATGACTAATGGTAGGAGTAGATAGCTTCATCTATCGTCAGGTTCACACCCCTACCTGGTCTTTTGAACAGGAGTAGAGGTTTACACCTTGTTCTCTGTTTAGGATTGGGATTTCTTTTACTTCAAAAGCCTGCTTAAACTCTTTACATCTAACGTATCAGCCTAAACTCTGTTTTTTTTATTTACTGTTTATTTATTTTTCTTTAATAGGATTCGATAAGTTCGCCTATCGTCCGGGTCACAATCCTTACCGTTCTTTTTAAAAGCAGTAGAAGTTTATCATTTCTTTCCTGTTTAGGATTGGTCTTCCGATTCCTTTTAAAATCTACTTCAACACTATACTTCTAACGTCTCCACCTAAACTCAGTTTTTTTTTAATACTAGCAGGCTTCGCCCGCTCGCTACCGCTTCGCATAGTAAGATAAATTCACTATTGAAATATTTGAAACAAAAATCTTAAGTGAATATTTCATTCATAAATTGGCTTGTTATAGATCAGGAAAGTTTTACAAATAGATGCCAACTTGTTGAAGGTCAGTTAAAATACAAATTTCAAACAATCAGACAATATTCCTAAACAGAATTATTTTTCATGTGAAAATCAAAACAACCCTTAAATAAAAGAACCGTAATGAAGGGCCGTTAATTAATGAACTATACATTTTTAAAAGCAATATGCAAATTAGTTAAATCTGAAGAGTGATATCACCTAGAAGTAGATAATATATATTGCAGATATTGAGCAACTACGAAGCAGTGTTTGATAACTACGCTACAATTACGCATTTATTAATATATTAATTTTATCTTATAAATTTTTCCTTATACTGTCACCCATGAAATAAAAATAATTGATTGTGAAATAAGGATTTATGTACATGAAATCGTCTTTAATTTAAGTAGCAGCAGAAGAATTATCGATGAACTTTTAAAAGATAAGCTTAAACATTAATTCAATACTTAAATGCAGCGGTCGATTTTGATTTCTTCTGTGGTTTATTGATGCCGATCGCATCTCCTCCTCTCTAACTATTGCGATGATGGCCAAACCAAGAGTCCTCCACAGAAACTCGCTTAAATACCGGCATATATGGTGACTTTTAAGTTAGTTTATAATAAAACAAGCACTGCAATTTTAGATATAAAAGGAAAATAAGAGTTATTCCCCTTGAACCGTCAAAGCAACGATAATGGCTTGTATAATGTATTAATATATATTTTTACCATGCATAATCTGGCAACCTTGAATCTGAGTTCAACGAAAATCGTTCCCTGCACCTAACTTTTCTGGGGCTTTTTTCTATGATTTATTGAAATCGGGCCATTGGGAGCAGAGGAGATTGGATACAAACATACACACATACAGTCTACTTTATATATAAGATTGATTTTTTTCTTCAATGGGAGTAGATAGCTTTACCTATCGCCCAGTTCACACTCCTTCCTGAGTTTTTTTTTTTTATTCCTTGTTTCCTGTTTATTATTTTGTTTCTTGTTAAGTCATTTCCGGGAGAATTTGCCATGAATAAGCCGAAGAGAATGCTATGTCGGAATGAAACATTCTGAAAAGGAATATTTTTAAAAAATCTGAATCACCCCCAACCAAGGCAGTAGTGACATTAAAACACAAGCGGTTACAGAGCGTGTAAGAATAAAAAACAGAAACATAAGAGAAAGAGAAAAGGAGGAGAGTAGATAGCGATTGACACTGCATTTAAATTGTTGCAGAGTGATGTTGACTAGAAAACATGGAGCCGGAATGGAGTCCCACAAGCGAGAAGTGCGAGAGAAGAAACTGTTAGCATAGAACTTACGGCTACATCTAGCCAGCTCAACTTTAAATTGATGAGTTCTCGACGCCAGTCTATACTGTGCTTAAATTCAAAGCGAACAATTACAATGGAAGCATCTATCGAGAAGGCATAGAGAGGAAACCTTACGGTGGTAGGAAAGTAACTGGCGTTGAGCTGTCAGGTCATGGTAAAAAACCTGTTGCAAAGAACTTTATTGTACATAAAATGCTTCAAGAAATATCAAAGTGTTAAAAATATAAATTCAGAAAACATTTATTTGACTTTTTCACTTCTCTACTTTTTTTCAAACAATAAAAATAAGATTTTCATAGTTTATCGGCTCTGACTTGGCATCTCACTAACAATCACTCTCTCCTATTGGCGTGAGATGGTTTCCCTATGAATTTTCTACTTCTCCAGTTCTAATTCTATCTCGACCGCATAAATCCAAGCGTAGTGATACTTTGGCTACTAAGCCTCATCGTTTCTCTGTGAACTAACTAGATGGAACCGTAGGTTCTATTCTAATTGTTTCTTCTCTCGCTGGAATTCTCTTCTGATCACTTGCTTCGTTGCCACCTACAATTTACAGAAACTGTAACACAACGGGACCCACCACCTTCAGTCTTCTTGAAAACTGTTCTTTTATTGTCCTTTCTCATTATAAACTTTTTCTTATTTTCTTCTTCTTCTTCTTCTTCTTCTTCTTATTATTATTATTATTATTATTATTATTATTATTATTTTATTTTTATTATTTATGCTACTCTTTTAATAATTCACCCAAAGCAAGGCGACAATGCCACTAAGATGCAAAGTGTTAATCAGAGAAATTATTAACACATCATCATCATCAACAACAACAACCACAACATCGATACTACTATTAATTTCACAGAAAATATTCGTCCTCGGAGGGTATTCGAACCTGTATCCTATACGGAACCGTCATTTAGCTTGACGTGCCTTTAACCGATTTGGCCACAGAGGAGCGTTAGGAGGAAGAATATTTTCTGTGAAAATTTATTTCTCGGACATTCAGGCCGGTAAATGTTGTTTAATACTGTTTATTATAAGCAGAGCATTTACTTAAATATTTCTATCTATAAAAAGAATGTATAAACATAAAATGCCTTTATATATATATATATATATATATATATATATATATATATATATATATATATATATATATACCTTTTTGCGCTACTTCAGTTTTTTTTTTTTTTATTGACTGCAAATTTAATGCACTGGACGATTTGTTTCACCCTGTTCGGATGTTTCTTGTTCTTTCTTTTTTTTCTACACCCTTATGCAAATTAGTTGAAACAAAACGAATAATTTCGTGATTATTACATTTTGTTCGTATTTTTCCAATGAAACATGACCCAGTGCAGATGTTAATACTTCGTATGCCCATTCCACGAAGTCGTTCCTTGCAGATTGACCACAGATTCACGATTGAATTTAAATCAGGAGAGTTTGTGAGCCAGTCAACATTACTTTCATTTGCTGATTGGTAAGTTTTGTCAGTTTGTTCGCCAGCGTTACAATTTTCGTAAGCTTCCTTGGAGAAATGTCCATCGTAGACAATGACCATAGGAAAACTAATCGACAGTCGAAACAATATGTCTGGGCGTGATAAAAATCTTTTAATTTTTCAAGGCCAAACACATTTCATCATACACCTCGAAATTAGATTCATATTACTGCACACCACTGCAAATGACTTAACATGAGGAAAAAATAGAAATCGATTACACCCCGTCACTCCAGTGGGTCTAAAACTGACCGTATGGTGAAAGAAAGGAAACTAAAACGGTTGTACACTATTTACATTATTCGGACTATTGTCTTCATCTTTGTGCGGCAAATATGAGGACAGTAGTCTGAATAATGTAAATAGTGTACATAATACGTCATCTCAGAAATATAGACAGATACTAAAACGATTGTCGCAATTAATTTGCTCAAAGGTGTATATTGCATGTTGTGATATGCGTCATTTTGTTTGATCAAAGTACCAGTGTTATTAGGTATAAGTGAAAGGAATATTTGAGCCTATGCAAAAGTTTGAATGCAGATTGTTTATGCAGGCTGTCTCTCTCTATTAAGGAGAATGCCAGAATGTAATATTCCTAGCCACTGTACCCTTCCTCTCCGACATTTTCACCAAACTAAGCTAAACTTAGTAATCATATTTTGCCCAGTTTATATTTACGTCTCTGTCGAAACTTTCACGTACTGTGCTTTAAAATGTCTTCTCGGCTAAATTCCTCCGAATTCGTCTCGTAATTCAAACAAGGAAATGAAATATGCAGTGAATCAATTGGCATTTTGTTACTCTCTTTGAAGTTTTCTTTTAGGAATCCTTGGCAATTTGCCTCGTCTTGAAAAGCCTTCATTCCCATTCTGTCAACTTTTAAAAGTCATAATTGGATTCGGGCTTTATCGATCTTTATTCAAATATAGCAACGCTGATTTTTACCAGTGCGAACATCGTGCCTATCACAGTAGACGGAAGGAAATTCTTGCTCCCGGGAAGCTGGGTATTATGAAAATTGGCTTTAGTAACAGACATCTGTATCTTGAACCCAGTGTAGTGTAATGATAAAAAAAGAAAAGAAAAAAACAGTCCCGAAAATTATTCACCTGTGTATTGATTAAGATACTTACTGAATTATCATCTTACTGTAACCTTGAGCCAGACTATATGTAACTTAGTGACTGCCTCGTGATTCATCTATTTGTTAATTTGGTGACCGAAGATCAGTGTTCAAGTTCAAATTAAAGCAGAGAATTTTGTAAGCGCGGTACTAGATTTGTGGCAAAGTCTCATCACTTGAAATGGTTAAATGTAACCGTTTCTTTTATCGCACTTCTTGCTTGTGGAACTTTCTTCCGGTATCTTTCTTCGAAGTCAATTTTGATCTTTAGAAATTTAAATGCAATGTCAATCGTTATCTTCTGTCTTCTTAATTCTTGTTCTAATTGACTTAATATTTTTTCTCATATTCTCTAACAATCAGTCACTCCGTGTGCATTTATTGCCTTACTTGGGATGAATGATTAAAAAAACGAATAAAAAACAGACAAAAAAAAAACGAGCAAGACCACACCGTTTGGATAATTAGAGATGTACATTGTTCCGATAACCGTTTTCATTAACTTGACCTTGTGCCAAACTTACCTAACTACTAAATATGGCGATAGATCCGGATAAAGTGTCTTTATTCTAAATCAAGAAAGATAATGACCTGAAAGAATTGGAAGACCAAGCTGCTAAAAAGAAGATAAAATGAATCGACGAACAGCGTTCAGACGCAGGCTGTGTTTATTTAGTACTAATGCTCTTGGAAAAGGTACGAATAGTCTTATCTCCTCAATGTTGGAAATTTAACTTCTTAGATTGTTAAACTGTTATCAAATGTCAGTCCATCTATATAACATTCTATGCCCCATAGTTTACTCTCTATTGTTCTCCAGAAGAGTTCTGAGAATATCATCGACAGAACATGTGACTGACAAGGAAGTTTTAAGAAAAACGTGAAGAAGAAGCACATTTGTATCTAGGATTAGAAAAAGAATTAAATTATAAGGAAAGTGGACTTGGAGAAATTAACATTCACAAGTCATAAAGTAGCAAATAGAAATAGCAATTAACATACCGAATTATCTTGCGTTAATGACTGGCAAATCATAGACTGGGAGAAAGTTTGTTTGGTTTAGTTTGGCTTATTTAACAGCATATCAAGTATTCATGGGTCATTTAATATCGAAATTTTATTTTTTGTGAGCTTTGTTAATTTTATTTTTCCAAAAATCTATCGCTGCGAATTTTTTCTAATATATATTTTTTGTATATTTATATTTTGACCTCAATTTTTTGGCACATTATTTTCCCATAGTGAAGACCCCCAACAGGTGCTACCACTCTCGGTCAGGGTGGACCTGAGAACAACAGCAATTAAGAAGTGATTTACACGTGTCAAAACCTCCCAATCAGTTGCCTTGCTACCGGATGTAATTTATCGTCATACTGAAGACAAGAAGAAAGTCTGAACCGGCAGATATTGTTTATTGCTATAGAGGAAAGGAACTTGGGGAGAGCTATGATTAGATTAGGAACATCACTTATTGTGAATGCGATGTGATACTATCTGAAGATGAAACAGTAATAAAGAAACATCTTTTCGGAGTCTTGGATGATATTCAAGTTTAACTTTAAAAAGTATAGCGAGGAATGTGTACTGTGCCAATCCTGCTAGTAAATATTATCCAGGCTATCGTAACGATTTCTGAGCCCACAGCGCAATTCAAATATTCCTAGTCTTGAGGTTGGCCACAAGTATTGTATGCAAACTTAGATTAATCTAATAGAAAGGGATACTGTAAATCACGATAAGGTTATAGCTCTGTACATTAACGGTTTTATATTTTTGGATCGTTTATTTAATTTAATATTATACGACGTAGATACCAATTCTTTTCGCAGTATTTTAAGACAAAAATGTTATTCTCTTAAAAAGGAGTCGAATGTAGACAAGACAATTGAGACAATGCGATCGATCCTTTCCTTGTCTGCATAGTATGGGCTTCGCCATGCGTATTCTCTTAAACATTAACCATAATGTTCAATCATCAAATTATTTTAGTTGGCTTTTCGGTAATAACGCAAGCTATCAAGTAAATTGGATATTCAAAAATAAAAGAACGTTGTCTGTTTTAAGAGATCTAATTCTCTGAGGACGTTCTCTGTGGGCAGGTCTTCATAAGATGCGGCATGTCGAAGAATATCCGAACCAAACTTTATAAACGTGTGATGGCAGACCTTCAAAATACATGGCACGTAAAAGAATTTTCTAATCAAGCTCCACAAACATGTGATGCGTCGTATTTGCAACGGGAGACGGGAGGGAGTATCTGAAGGTGGCAGTCTTTCCAAATCCAAGATATCATATAAGAAGAATTCCATAATCGATTTTTTTGTAAACTTATATGTGTCGTATTTGCAAAAATAGACAGGGATTATCTGATTCATCCATCACGTCTTCCAAATTCGCGTCATCTTCCAGTAGAATTTGATAACCAAGCTCTATAAACGTATAATGCGTATCTTGCAAAAAAGAGATTGGGAGACTATCTGAAGGTAAATTATCTATCTTTCAAATTCGCGTCATGTAGTAGAATTTGATAACCAAGTCTATAAACGTATAATATATATCTATTTGCAAAAAGAGATTGGGAGACTATCTGAAGGTGGCAGGTCTTCCAAATTCGCGTCATGTAGTAGAATTTGATAACCAAGCTCTATAAACGTATAATGCGTCGTATTTGCAAAAAAGAGATTGGGAGACTATCTGAAGGTGGCAGGTCTTCCA